>JAPYZN010001232.1:0-23885 GCA_030522865.1 Psyttalia lounsburyi
TTCTTAGGCCTGCAGTTTGCGCCGAGATTGTAAGGCAGCACAGTAATTTTTATCGGAATCGCACTATAAAAATTCACAGATTTTTCTCTCCGTGTAGAGAGAAAGTTGTTGGGGCGGGGGTAAGTTGTTAGGTGAATATCATAAACGGTAGCTTCGTCCAAACGTTAATTTGGACGATAAGCTATCGCGTATCCTGATTTATTGAAGCCTCGGGAAGAACAATCACTCGGAGATTGTGTACGATTTAAGAGAAATTACTTCTATCAAGAAAATTCTGCTTATTAGGAATACATACCCGAATTGTTTCCCCCCGTAAAAAACTAATCATTAAATACGTATACATTGAAATATTCAAATGCCCAGTATCCACCCAAAAATACTGAAAAAGTTGCGGAATCCCCTAGTGAAGATCCTGAGTTAGTAACGATTAAATGTCTCATATTTTGTCCCAATTTCTCCCTACATTTGAATACGTCACATCCAGATATAGTCATCCTATAAAAATTGATATTGGCTCGCTGCGACTCTCCCACTTCGCCCTCCCGTGATCATAATTTTATTCTCACAAGTAGAGATATGACTCCTTGGATTTTCCAACCGATGAAGGATCGCTGGGAGGAGAAAATTTGCGTACGAAAGGTTTTTCTCACATACGCAAGTCCTCGGTATCTATGCATGAGCTGGTGCACCGAGGGGCAGCACTGGCTTCCGCGATACCACGCGAACTCGTTGACGATGTCGGGAATCCCCGAGTAGCGCAATATCACGGGAGAGTATATCGATTGCATTCGTCTGATAACGAATGGCCTCTACGGGTATACAATTTTTTTTATACGTCTCTCTCGCTCCCTCCCTTTGTACACAATTGATAAACGAAAAATCGCTTGGAGGGTAGAAAAGAAAAAACTGGTGGACCTAAAATCTGGCCTCTAATCTTCGCTCTTCCTCATCTCAAGTCTGCCCCTCTGAAGTATTATCCCAATGATTCGGTCGATCGACCCGGGGCTTCAGACATGTTTCTGGAAAATGATAACATCTGGGTGATACTGCTTTTTTTCGACAGGAATTTGAGGCAAAGTAACTGTGAACATTTGTGTTTTTTTTTCACTTTACTGGAACTGAGGGCGCGCATTTCACCCGATTTGGCAAGTCGATAATTTGTTTTATTTATTACAAAAAATATATCCACTTTTAATTTACGTTAAAAAATCTAGTCCAACTCTTTTCCATGTTTACATTATTTTACTAATTGCCTATTGTTGTAATTAAAGACACAAAATTCATCGTCAATTCTTTTCGATTGGCATGAAGGGACTGACCAATTTAAGGTTCAACATCTTTAGGCTGGTATGTTAATAATATTTTTCAATTACTGATGACGATGTTAATCACAACGGAAAATAATACCGTCTCAATTAAAAATGAAAAACCAGTCTGTTTTTATTACAAAGAAAAGTAATGACAGTTCTATAGTAAATATAAAACTGGTAAGGATCATATTCTTTTTGATTTTTTATTAGGTATTATTGGACTTAATTAATATGAGAATACTGAATTAGCGGAATAGAAACTTCAATAATTGTTACCCTTGATCTCTGTCCTCTAACTGAAATTAAAAATAACACGATGAGAAATTTGGAGAAATTACTCGAGTGGAATTCGTTCGTGATAAGTTTGCGGAGATGAGATTCCTGTGGAAAATCTGCGACTGGAATTTAAATGAGGGCTTTCAGAACAGCAATTTTATCTCCTGGAATTTTTAATAATGTGCTCTAGAATTGTTGCATTTTTCGGGTTTTGTGGGATGCTTAGAGGAAAAATATTTCTGAAATTGTGTGATAATCCGAGTGGATGTGTTGTAGACCTTCAAAGACATTTAATCTCTTCTATGCCGATGGGGCCATGAAAAATATTAACGACTTCAATTTCTCACGAGTAGAGTCAAAACATAAAGTTTTGATTTTCTCTTATTATCTCTGTCATAATAAGGACGAGATTGAGGGCACGAAAGCATGTTTCATGCATAACCTAAATCGCTTATAAATTGCATAATTATAAATCCGCGGATAACGAGTTCCGATGAAGAATTCGCAATCTTCCAAATAATTCAAAGAATTTCACCCGCAAAAACCGAGACTTTCCCACACCCTCTCAATCGTCATTTGTACTATCTCAAAAATGACCTTTGCCCGTCGTTCCCTTTCGAAGCCAAGAACGCTATATTTCGTAACGAGTGCAAAAAAGGGATTTTTGGCGAGTGGAAGGGTTATATGACGAGTCGAAAGCGAATAATAATAATCCCACGAGCCGAAAAATATTTTTTTGCACGTGTTACGAACGAAATTTTTCATCACAATGTACCGAAAAGTTCACTTTTCCTCACAGCGTGATGAAAATTTAAAAAAAGGAAAAATATTGAGGAGAATTCGTGGCGAACGATGTCTGAGAGAATGCAAAAACTTTCAAACAGTTAAAAAAAATATGTTCCCCAGATAATTTTAATTATCGTCCTCACTATCTCAAATATCTCGGAATTTGCCAAGTCCTCCTCTGAGAAAGCTTAAAAATTTCGTTAAAAAAAACAGCATAGCCAACCTCCAATCGTCCTCGACCCTTCTAAAACCTGACCTTTACCCTTATACCCCACTTAAGGTATTACCACTCCGGAGATCACGTCTTGGATCTCCAGATGACTCCATCAAGTGATAATATCAAACCACAGGAGACATCCCAGACGGTCTCAACGCGGCCAAAAGGATCAACAAAAAATTTAGCCGTGGTGGCTTCCACCGGTTTAGCATCCAAGGAGGATTGATGGTTAATCAATGTTCCCAGGCAGATGCCAACTTCTCCATCCTTCACCGGAATAAACTCCTAGGGGCGTGTGCACCCTCCCGCCCTCTTCCTCGTTCACCACCGCGTCGTCATATTCCGGAATGCAGAGAAAAAAAGTTCTCACTTCCAAGGACTAATCCCCAATATTTAATTCTCGAATTCAACCATTGAAAAATCCTAAACTTCATTCTAGTTTGATCGTTTTCATTTGAATTGTTCTCCCGTAAGTGCCATAATTGGATAATTTTAAGTATTTTTCAAAATTTTTAACAATAGAATCAATTTTTTTTCAGATTTTTCAATGAAAAGGATAATTTCTTTTCAGTGATTTTGAAAATCGAAGAACCCATTCCAATTATTCGAGAGCACTTTTTTTTTGTAATATCTACATTGAATTTAATATAATTTTTTTTATAAATGTTGGAATGTGTTCTGTAACTGTGACGGATAATATTGTCACTTGGGAAGAAACTAGTGGAAAAATGTGTATATTCCATCTCTACAGTTCGTGAAATTGAATGTTATTGTATCATTAATAAAATCATTAAAAAACTAATTTAAAAGCGTTATTAATTTTTTGTTATTGTATATTTTCCCCCTTCCAAATATCGAATTGAAAAACTCGAACTTCTCATCATTCATCAAACATCGGTGAGCATTGTTTCGAATTCTACGAACAAAATTCCGAAACTGGGACCATTCCCCCGAAAATTCAAAAGAATTTCGCTCCTTAATTTTATTGTTTTTTCCCTAGTTCTCAGTGACAAAATCCACAACTTTTCCTGTCTAAAAACCCGAAGAATTGCCGATGAATTCCCGAAAATAAGGGACAGTTCCTGCAAAGGGGAAAAAAATTTGTTCTCGCCTCGAGTGGCATTTGCCATCGCAGACCGAACTCTTTCACGACATCACTTCCGCACTCCTATCTCCTCATATATTTTTACGTGCTCCATATTATATGTCCTCGTAAAATGCACTCGTCGTCCAACCCATATCTATCAAATATGGAGGGCATGTGAGAGTTTCATATGTGAAAGGCTCCGAGAGTTTCGGTTTCGTTATAATGAAAGAAATAACGCAGGGTTCAATATGTCGCTCTCATTTCATCCCTCACCCTCCGGCGTTCATTCTCCGGCGATATCGCTCGAATGGTGAATGCCTCGTACCTGGGGGACTCAGTTGACGGAGGGGTAGAGAGAATGAAGATGGGATAGCATGAGTTCTCTTCGTGGGAGAAGAAAGAGGATGGGTTCTTATAATCGAGTCGCTTGTGTATAGCGAGGTTGAGCATAAACGACGCTCTGGAAATCGCGCGTGACGCTCGTTCAAATATCATTGGAATTCTTGAGCTAGTGGAATGGAGAGTCATCTCACTCAGTGGGAGAATATCGCTTGATTGATCTGGATTCCTTCGTTAATCGGCGATCAATGCAATCGCAACTGCTTCTACGGCTCTCGGCGAAATTGCCGGGGGGTAGTTTATTTCTCATGTGCTTTTGATTTTTATCGCTACTTGAGTTGAAAATACAATTGGATTTCTCCAAAATCCATCAAGTAAAACATGAAAAAAATTTCAAAATGAAAAAAATCTATTGCTCAGTTGAAACAAGTCGATCTGTTTCGCTCTCTCAGTTCCCAGAATATTACAGAACGAATTTTATAAAGTGAAAATGTTGAAGTTCATCATTCTGAGTTAATGAGAAAGATATTCTCAATGAGACCTTGCGAAATGAGGGAATCTTTGTCTCCGTGTTCTTCCAGTTGGTTCTCATTGCCTTCGGTCAAGGCAACAATTCCCGAGAAAATTCACCTGGGTATTGAGACAAAGACATCAAATGAAGTCCTGCTTCATTGTACATTCTCATTTAATTTTCTTCTTTTTATTCCCAAATCATCACAATTTTTTACATCTCGGATTAACTGCAACTCATCAGACTGATTTTTATCATTATCGACAGGCTATCAACGGTAATTTCGTGACCAAGGTTTTTCCAAGTTCTACTCGTGTTGAATTCCAACGAGCTACCGCCAATGACAATCAGCCCGAATGAACCGGCGCCAATTAATTATTTGTTAAAGCTATTCTAGGCCCAGAAAAGGGAAGTGCTGATTTCATCGTGATACAAAATGTTTCGCCTTGTGTGAGTTCAATGAGAGCCCGTAATTTCATTAGTTAAAATATTTATGGGGAGATATATTGTTCTCTTGTATGAAATCAATCGCTGATAAACGAAGAGATTCCAATTACAATTTTACAATCCATGTCAAAACATTTTTTTCATCATTTTTCTGTATATTTTATTAATATTGATTTTTTAGTTTATCTTTGGGAGTTATCTTTCACCATTTTTTCTACTATTGTTCACGTCCTAGTTTATTTATTACATATTGTTCATGTTATTACTCTCCTAAACAAACACTTATTATCACATTTCCGGCAGGTGAATAATTTTCCGTAATCCTGACCCTCATTTTTAATAATGTAATTACAATAGGTAGGCTCTCATGCACAGAGAGAAAAATTCAGTAGAAACGGCCGTTCTGCTATATACTCGTGTAGTATTTTAGACGCTCGGAGAAAATTACCGTACCCCCTCAGTACAATTTCTTGACTACTCACTAAATGTCAACGACGGATGTAATAAAATTTATCCAACAGATCAGTAAAATTTATTAACTCCTAAATGAAGATTTTGCAGATGTACATGTAATTTTTGTTGACGGCTTAATAAAAGTTATCTAGCTTTCCCTGAAAACTCCCCAACTTCTCACTAAAAATGGTTTACCCCTCACTGAAAATTGTCTAGGTGCATAATTATTTTTAAAGACAGTGGATTTTACAGTGCGGTTGGATGATTTTTCCCGAACGCCAAAGATGCCACACGATTACGAAACGGAACGCGAATTTTTACTAAAGAATTATTCCAATTATTCTCCATGTGGCCAGGACCTGCTAAAATCATTTTTTTTTCTCTCTGTAAGGAGGTTGAGCGTATAGCCCCCGATTTCTTTTTGGTTCATAAAGAAAAATATCGACGCCATATCACTCTGACGTCGCTATCAATCTTGACATTTACGGTTCTTCTTCACCCTTTTTCACACGATTTTATTCTCAAGGCCTTGCAGAGTGATAAATTTTTATCCTCCCACTGTCGATTCCCCGACAGCATCGACACGACAGGAATGATACATTGTCTCATAAAATTGATTACATTGATGCTCCATCAGTGGCTGAGTGTCTCATACTAGGGGCAATTTCACTGTGCCAATATGCCGCAGTATCGCCGCCCACAATCAACCGTAATTACTTAAAATGTTTTACGGTTTTGCATTTTGACCCGAGTTAATTGAATACTGGTGCAAGCAGTTAACTGCATTACAGCGCTACTTTTGCAGCGACTGAATAAATAAATGGTTGAAAATTACGAGTTCATCATTAACGAGTTATTATCATTATCCCCCCCCCCCCCCCCGGCCCACGGCCCGCAGTTCTTCATGTTTTTTGTGCAAGTTACAGAATTGAAGTTGCATTGATGTGGAAGAATTTTTTCTAAATTTTCACCAATTTTCCTAAAATTGTTTCCTCAATCTGAATTTCAATCAATAAAAATACAGGATTCAACAGTTATCTTTAATTATGACGACGTATGACAACTAGAACTATCGATAACCAAAGACTAATCATATCGGCAATCATTCCTGACAGCTACTGCCGATCAGATTTTTAAGACTTTTGGACTGAATGAACCTTTCACAATAAAAAAAAATTGTGGTTCGATAAGTACGTCTTTACTTTTGTTACGAAATGTATGATTAAAAAATGTCCCAAATCCAACGGTAATTGATTCAAAAATGGGCAATGACTTTTGAAACCTAACCAAATTGTTTTAGCAGGAAAATATTTCGGATTTGATGTAAGAAATCAATTGAATAATTTAAATCGACCGGCAGTTTGGCGCTGTGAATTGAGTCTATAGTTCTCATGTGGCAGACCCGGGTGCACTTCCCACCGGTTACACTAGTAACACTAGCGATTCTAACTATACTGAAGTCAGCATAAGTTTTAACACGAAACGCTACCCCTACCACCTCCATTTTGCGTATGATCGCGTTACCCCCACTCCTTCGTTTCATGTTAAAAGTTATGCTGACTGAACCATAGTATAAAAAGGCCTGATCAGTCGCCTGAATGATGTCTCCATAGAGATTCGGAAGGAGACGTTAAACAGATGAAAAATTAAATAAATAAATAATAATTTGAATCAACTAGTCCTTATCTGAGAAATCAATTACTTATTGTAAACAAATTGACCTTATTCTCGGAACGAACATAAAATCTCCCTCTCTCTGTGTAAGATATTTTATTATTAAAAATTTTTAAGCCATCAGTTGCTGGATAACAGGGGATACAGACTCCTGAAAAAACTTTCGTCTCACTGTGATTTGAATTTTCACTGGGTACAAGCTACGGGGACCGTCAACTTTAATTCAATTTAGGTTTATTGGTTCTGTTGTTGAACTTCGTCGCCCAGTTGTTATTTACGTTCAATTTAATTACCAAAAATTAAATGAAAACATAGCAACAAAATAGGGAGGAGAGAAAAAGGGGTTTGCGCTCTGATTGAATATTTTTTTCTGGGTCATGGATTTAGAGGACAGGTCAGGTGGAGACGAGTGACAATCTCTGAGACAACAGCAATTATAATGACTACAAACTGTGTCCACGATCGATGGCTAATCAGTCTCAGTTGAAATGTTTTCCAATTTTCCATTTTAATCCGAGTTAATTAAATATTGAGGCAAGTGATTAATTACATTATTATCTAACCTTTGCATCAACCTAACAGACACATTCGTAAAGACTGAATGTCAATACAAAATTCAAGCTCCAACGTTGATTCTGGCTTTCTTGGTAGTCCGTTGTTCCCATTTATTGATACAATTGATATTTACGTTCAATTCAATTATGAAGATTAAACGAAAACACTGCCAACAGAGAGAGGTGACTTCCGTATTTTTTCATAGAAAAGTTGAAAAATTTACAATTTATTTTAGAGATAAATACAAATGATGAATTTTTTTTAAAGATTAAAATTAAAAATTTTATTTTCAATCGCATTCAGATTTTGTGTCAGAGTCGGCTCATTTTCCTTCGGTCTGGCCGGAAAGGCTGAAATGCCCAAAAATCGAGGGACCCTTTCCATTCTTCCGATTTTTACCAAAGTCGGCACTCTTTTGACGATACCTCAACAACTATTGATCCTATCGCCCCGGGGTTTGTTCCATTCGAAAGCTGATCTCATTTACCATCGATATGGGGTATTTCCAAGTTTTTAAACTGATTTTTCGAAGCGCTTTTTCAGTTTTTCTGAAATCCATAAAATTACCAAAAAAGGGGTGAAAAAATTATTTTAGAAACTTCGGAATACCCTATATCGATGGGAAATGAGCTCAGCTTTCGAATGGAACAAACCCCGGGGCTATAGGATCAATAGTTGTTGAGGTATCGCCGAAAATGTGTCACTAAAAATCACTAAAAATGAAATCTGAGAGGCTATATCTATCGGAAATTTCCTCAGCTTTTCAAATCCGTTGGAGTTTTGGAGCTATTTAAGACGTAAGTGCGATCAAATATTGTCTCATGGAATGCGCGCGTAGCCGTGAGAGTTTCTCTCATCGCGCGCGTAAGCATTACCGGGAAGTTGGCGCGACCAGTGACGGGTTAACCTCCCAAAATCTTAACACGCCACGCGCTCGGTTTCTTTACAATACAACGGGCGGTAGCCCGCGTTCGGGCTCATTGAAGATAAAATCTTCATGAATGGGTCAAACTGTCCGAGGAATCAATATATCAACTTGGTGAGGGGGTGATACAAAGGTTCTAGCCTGAAATACTTTGTTCACTTTATGACAATTCAAATTTGAATTTTATGCGCTCTCATGATCACCCGTAATACTCCTCATCTGCACTTCACTAGTTCGCTGCTCGTTCCTTGTCAAACTGAGGTGAATGCCTTAAACACCTTTGGTTTTAATATTCCTTCGCCCGATATCTTTTAATTTTCTCGGAAATATACATTTAAAGTGGGATAAAGCCCCAGTTAAAACTATTGATTTTTTTGGGAGTTATTACAAATTTTTAAAAAATTATCATTATTTCTTTTCTTTTAATTATATTGGGGGTTTTTGTTCACATTTACCCAATTATTGATGGACTAGATAGATTGAGAAGGAATACCAACCTATCCAAAATCGTTTGTCTATTCCCTTCCTTATTGTAACATTTTCGACGTTCAGGAAAAAATACCCAACCGCATAATAAAATTCACTACCTCTAACAAAAATTATGCGCATATCTAGACAATTTTTAGTTAGGGGTAAACAAATTCTACTGAGAAGTTGGGAAATTTTTTACGGAAAACTAGATAACTTCTATTAAACAGTCAAGACATTTTACTGACCAGTTGGAAAATTTTTATCATATCCCTGGATAACTTTTAGTGAGCAGTTAAGAAATTTTACTGAAGCGGTACAGTAATTTTCTCCAAACGGCAAAAATACTACACGACTCTATAACGGAACGATAATTTCTACTGAATTTTTCTCTCCGTGCACTGATTGAAATGTCTTTTATGACTCATGGGGTTACGAAAGTAGCGCATGTGCAGGCGAATGGTAATTTTTGGAACAATGGCAATTATAATCATGTCACAAGTACAAACTGCGTCTCAATCGATGACGACTCTATTTCGATTGAAGGGTTGAGTCGTATAAGGCTTGCACTTTACGAACCCGCGGCGGGTGATGAGAAGTATCGGGAGATGAGAGGGAGTGAGAAACGAGAAATCCTGGTTCCAACTAAACTCCCCAGTTTCAATGAAACAATGGAGGAAAATCGAAAATGGTCAATCTGGAAATTCACTCGCTATTGAATCCAGTGTGAAATATTCAATGGGTTATGCAGGAAGGGAAAAAGATAAATTTTTATTGCAAAATAGAGCGAAATGAGTGGTTGAGGGAACAATGGTGGATATAAATTCCGTGATTATTGAAATTTATGTTCTGAATTATTCGGAATAACTCAGGCGTTATGAGGAGAATATCTTTCAATTTTATCAACTATTATCGGCTCATTATTTTCGTAAAATTGTTCCAATGTTTTTAATTTTTTGCCGAATTTCATGTAAAAAAATTACTTAAATTCCCTCACTAAAACGTAAACTACCGTATTTTTATCGCACAGTTCGAGCCGTTATCTTGGCACACTTTAAAAGAGAAGGTATCAACTAAGAATCTAAAGTCTGAATTCAACTATAATTATTCCCTCCATGTTTACAGTCAGTTTAAATTATTCCTGGCCGAAACTTGCCTTCCAGAAACGAGAGGCAAAAATGTCCGATCAATATTACATATCAAGATTACTAACGCTGAAGCGAAAGGTGTTATAAATTTCTTCCCGTGCGTTAGTGGTCTCACTAAATACATAATGGACTATTCATTAAATAAAGGTAAATTACGACGGATCCATTCATAAAATCAGAAGAACATAATTGGCGTCTTGGTACATAATATATCAGACAGTGTAGGATTCAGTGCTCAATTAACCCACATAAAAATTAATGTCTAAATTTCCGATATTTCCTGAACGGCGCGAGAAATAGTCAATAAAACAACAGAACAATGCACATAATTTGTTGGCGTGAATAGTTATCAGCCAATTTCTGTGAGAATTAAGTAGAATAAATTTATAATGTTCTGTAAATTTTCCAGTCTATCACCGAAGAAATATGAAAAGGGCACGTCATTGTTTTGAAAAGTGTAAAATCTAACAGAAATTTCAGGGCTCATTATACCGTAGAACATAAAAATTGCGTTTCAGAAAAATTATAGAACATTTTGTCACAAGTCCCCCTCACTAGGACTCATGGCTAGCCATGAGTCCTCGGACGGATGAGTGATTGTTACAGAAACCGACGGATGTGACGATTGACCCTTTTTATAGAATTTTACTCCGCTCCCAGATTACGTTTCGAAGCACAACTTTTAGATCTTTTTGCTCATAATTTTTATTGAATCCCACCTATCCAAAATCCTGTCCACCCATTAATCCCACTGGCCTACCATAAAAATGTGGAACGCACATCCCCTACCTAATTCCCAACTGTTGTAAAATGGTTGCCGTTAGAAGGACGGTGTGGCTCAATATTGACAGATAATTGAAATGGAAATCAGTACATGTTCGCATAGTTCAGATGGGAAGAGCACCCGTTAAAGAGTGGTTTTCAAAGCCTTTCCACTCAAAAAATATATATAAAGGAAGAACCATCAAGTATATGGTATCAAAAATACAAAAACTACTAACAATAAAATAATAAACCCGAAAATGTCCATAGCAAAGCACGTCGTCAAACGACTCTTTTGTATCAGAGCATTAACAACAAACTAAATCCTTTGTTTATTGGAGAGATATAATATAATAAGGATCATGTAACGGCTTTCAAGACAATAAACATTTTATAAAAAAAAAAAAAAAGCCCACCCGACTGGTAATCGGAAGGTCCCGGGTTCGATTCCCGGTCTGAAAATATCTGAATTTTTTCTTCAGTTATTTGTGTACTAAATATATTGAGAAGGAATTCTCACCTACCAAAAAACCTTTCCGCCCATTAATCCCACTGTCCTACCATAAAAATGTGGAACGCACATCCCCTACCTAATTCCCAACTGTTGTTGTTTTTATAGATTTTTTTCTCTATGAGTAGATATTTTGCAAACACTGAAAATGGCAATTACTTTCAATTCAAATTAGCAATTCGACAAAAAAATTTCTTACGACTGACAATCATGTATTTTGCGAAAGGGAAAACAAGCCCCAGACTAATCTCTAAAAATTTCAGCAAAACCCGAAGAGCGAGTGAATAAAAAAGAGAAAAATTGAGTAAAGAGAGAGCAAGAGGAGGTGACAAAAAAAAATAATGAGGATAAACAATTTTATCCGACATTGCGGCTTGTTGCACATAGTCGCCCAACATAATACCCACCATCAACACGAAATAGTGTATTAAGCGGGAGAAAGGGGCCGATGGGGAGAAACGGAGAAGGGGAGTTGGTTGGTTGAGTGAAAACGTAACAAAGCGACAGTGAATTCTAACACAGTAAAGGGAGTAAAATAGGCTTTTCCAAGTTCCCTCTTGTTTATGGAAACCCTTTCACTCGTTTTATTCGGCCTGTTCAGGTTGTACCAGCTCGTAAAAGTTCTTTCCCCTCCCTTCAGTCATTCTTTTCTGTACCTTTGCTTTAACTTATATATTTTTTTTTACGTGGTATGATTTTTACTCGGACTCTCGGACTTTTGTGATGATTGTCGGTATGATTTTTCTTCTTAGAGGAATGGATGGAACACATCTGTCTTTATTTATGTAAGTAAACAAGTGATGATGAGATGAGGATCTCTGAATTTTTATGCTACTGATGGAATTTATTAAATGATTTTAATTGTGGAAGAGTTGTTGCGGACATTAAAAAGTGTCAATTGTTCTTGTTCTTCACAATTTGGAAGTTTTTTTACTCTGACAAGAAAAGTTTATCTTCTTCGTGTTCTAAGAAGTTAATTCGAGTTTTTTAGGAAATCCCTTGGCAGTTGAGAATATTTTTGGCAGGGCTTTACCAATTTTTTTCCGTGAAACAATTATTTATTGTTAATTATTGTGATCTATTACTGATCATGATCTTAAACCCTCCCCTTGAATTTTTACATATTTATCTGCATCATAATACGATATTCAGCCTTTGGCCATTTTAAGTAAAATAAAATTGATCATTTCTTAGGGAATCTGTCATCCATCGCTTCCTAAAAATTATCTCCATATGATTTTAACAATATCAAAGAATATGTTTTCCCCAGAATCTTTAAACTCCATCTCCCTCCTCCTTCAAACCACTTCACAAGTCTACCTCATTCATCGACGACTCTTCGGAAATATTCCGCATAATCAAGACTCCCTGCGTGTCGGAATTCGTTACAAGGGATTTTTGAAGTAAAAGTTGAGATAGTATCGAAAAATGGTAATCAACTCTGCAAGGAAAATTCATCCTATTGCCGGAACTTTAGAGCGAACTTGATAATTTTGGGGAGAGTGGGACGAAATAGAACGTCTTCAATTGATAATAATTCGGGATCAGCAGAGTGAAGTTGAATAATTTTCATTTCCCATTAAAACTCAGGTTTAAAAAAAAAAAAAACTCAGCTTTGAAATTTCATTTTAAGACGTCCCATTTTACCCCATTCGCCCCAATGTTTTCGGTATAGATTGCGAGCTCAGGAATCAAATAAAATACAGTAACTTAATCAATATGGAACAGAAGTTCATGTTCATCATTTTCCATGAATTTTTCAACATTCGGTGAATGAACTGCGTGGAAGTATATCGACCAACAGGTTTCCCTTCAATTGAGATTACAAATCTCGATCCCCACCAGAGGAACCCCTCAACAACTGCACATCGCTCATTTCCCACTCCTTACCAATATTTTGAGTAAACAATACCAAAAGCTCAACACGAGTGGAATCTATTAAGAGCCATTCTCATAGACGAAAAATTGAGGTGGTGTCGTAAAGATTGATCTTCCCCCTTTGAATCAGAAAGTTTATTCACCGACGATCGAAAAAAAATTTTTTTTTGTTCTCAGACTTGCTACAAAAGTTATTCGGCAACTGTGATATTTAAAAAATCCGAATGAAATTAATGAAAAGTAGTAAGAATAATATTAACAAAATAAATTATTTGAAATTGACAATTATTTTCTGTGATAAGTAGGAAAAATTAATTGCATGAATTTTATTTTTTTTTAATTTAAAAACCCAGTAATTTAATACTCCGATTAATAGTTAAATTAATCAAAGAGAATCAATTACCGCCATTTGTTGTTACAAACGTAAATATTGGACTTATTCATCGACATCAAACTCTGTTTTTCCAATAAATTTCTAATTATCGAAGATAGAATAACTAATTGACGATTAAAATATGAAAATATGAAAAACTGAAAACTAAATTATTTAAAATAATAACAATTCTTTAGAATCAAAATAAAAAAAAGAGTGTAAATGTTCTCCTCAAGAGCAATTTTCCAAGGATTTTAACAATCCAAATACTTCCGAACTAGATCAACCACAAAATCTGCCAGAATCCCCTCCAATCTCAATCTCCCCCATCAGAGTCTCGCCAGCACTCCATATTATTCACCCTTAACTCCTCAAAAAAAACTATATATATCTGTATATACCCCCAAAAACTCATTCTAAATATCCCAGTAGTAAGAGACCCGTACGTGTCAGACGTGCGCGCAGGCCCGCATGAGCGTCGACTGGTCCCACGATCCAAGTCCGGTGTAACGCGCGCGTTTCCCGACATTTAGTCGTGCAAATCCACGCGGTGCAGTTGATAGCAACAGCCCCACTCGCAACAGTCGTCGAATCACTCACTGACAAGCCGAAAAAAAAAAAACCCAACTTCAAACATCCCAATTATACCTCATCAATCTCAACATGACAACTAATCTAAAAATCCTCCCCTACTTCCAATTCCATTTGAAATGAATTTAATCTTCCTGTTCTCGTTTAATCTCAACTTTGACAAGTTGTTTGAAAATGGAATGGGTAACGAGTCCCTCTGAAGGAGACACTCGGGAGTTTGATTAAAATCCAAAGTGTCGGAGACAAGAGTTGGCTGGAGAATTGAGGATGGAGTAGGAAATTTAACATGAGGAACAATCGTTCGTGGAGTGTAAATCCAGAATAGAAAATGCTTGACAAATGTCAGAACAACTTTGAATCAATAATTTTCATGTTGATAAACATCGTTCAAGTGCAATGACTGGGTTAAACGCGAGTTAATATTAATACGGGAGAGGTGAAAGCGTTCGTTTAATTAGCTCATATTCAGTGATAATAATGGTAATAAAGAGTTGCAACTGTAATGTAAACGCCGAGAGCTGCGAGTGAAGGGTCGAGCTTGAGTGGTACTCTCCCTCCTTTGTAGAATTATCTCTCCCCCCTCCCCCTCCTACCCATCTGTTCTCTTGTGCAATGAGATGTGAATTACGTGAATTGATACTAATTGCACAAGCAATTGGTTCGATTAATACGAATGACGTACCAGTGACTGTATTGTCGATGCACGAGTATCGGACACGACTACTGTGGAATGATGTATTACGACGACACGCGCCGAGATAATATGCTCTTCAATTGTTATACGTATCTCTGGTTCATCTGCCTCGGGAAGGGGTATTGAGAACAACGAAGGATAATGACGCAGTCCCCGACACCCTCAACCAGCAGATTACATGATGACAAATCTATTGGATTGGTAAATTGAATTGTTTTCGTGAGATATTTGTCGATTCTTTCGCCAAGAGAGTTTGCTCGTGAGTTTGTAGTTCGTGAGAGAGGAGGAGTCATTTTTATACGATGGAAGTAAATTATTTACATTTTTATTTAATTTAATACGAGTTTAATCGTTTATTTGAAACATCATTGTAATATGAATTTTGGAAATTGAATGTTCTCTACGATTTTGATTAAAATTCGGGTAAATATTACCGGTTTTCTAATTGCGATATTTGGTTCTAGGTTTTTATTTAAAATATTAGAATTGCTGGGTTAGAATGAGACAAATAATACGGAAATACCGGAGAGAATAATTGTGAATACTACTCGGAGGGGAATACTCAATAAATATAACGGAAAAATTCACGTAATCTGCTGGCGTGAATGATTTTTAGTCAATTTCTATTGGAACTGAAGAGAATAGAACTGGTTCTATTATCTGCCATCGAAAGAATACGAAAAAGTCACATAATATTTCTAAAAGGTATAAAATCGAACAGAAATTCCAAGAAGGATTATACCCTCGCGCAAACAAAATCTGGGATGTTTTAGGCACTTCTGCAGTAGTTTACACGTCTGAAAAATTACGCAATATGCTAAAGATACCAAAATTGCTCAATCTGTTGTTGAGTACTTCACAAAATTATTTCTAAAATTGCCAGAACTTTGACCACGCCTTTTTTACATATGCCACGTCAAATTTTGATATGAGACGAAATGTCAATGTTTCCCCACGTATAGTTCAAGAATAGCGAGGTCAAAACCCTTTAAATTTTGGTAATAGTTTTTTTACGCAGCCGACAACAGATTGTTCAAATCTGGTGTCTCTAGCATATTGCGAAATTTGTCGCGAGTATAAGCTACTGCGGAAATGCCTTAAGAATTTTGACGGAACGTTCCAGAAAAATTAAAGAACATGTTGTTCAAGGTCCCCCTCACTGGGACTCATGGCTAGGCATGAAGTCTCGGACGGATGTCTAATTTTTACGAAACAGATCGTAGAATTTATTTGACAATTGACACTTTTGACAGAATTTTACTTCGCACTGAATCACAGAATTCTTAGGTCTTTTTGCTAGTAGTTTTTACTGAATATTTCTCTGCGTGTAAAATGACTAATTCAATTTCTGTATTTTAGGCGCAAGTTGTGGAATTTTCACTAGGTTTCGGAAGGAAATTCCTACAAAAATCAATATTCTGATAGAGTTGATTAAGTACTCGGAAAATACGACGAGAATAATTTCGGTGAGGGTATCGTAATTCCTAGGAATTTCCCGTCAATTCGGATAAAAATCATGAAACGTGCTGGAAACCTTCCTACAACCCTAGATAAATTATCTATCAGAGTCCATTAGACGATTACTAGAATTCGAGAAGTTAAAATTTAAATATTCCATAATTGGAAAAAAACCAAGAGGATTTATTTTAACCCTATTATACCTTAACATTTAAAAATTTTTCCTTGAAATAATTAAATTTTTTCGGGACCATTGTCGTAGATAAGAAACTTTTCAAAATAAAATCAATTGAAATTTTTTGATCAATTTTTGTCCCCGCATTCGTGGAAATCTTTACCTCGTTATGATTCTCTACAATACCTCATTATCAAAACAATAAAGTGTTGTAAACATTGAATTATGCAGACCAAAATTTGATTAATTAGGATTAAGGTGAGCCCAAGATTTATCGAGCGTTAAAGCGTCCAAATGAATCGAAACGAATGTATGTATTTCATTACCTCCGCGGTATATAAACACGATTGTATCTTATTAATCAAAGATCAATAGTTACTAATTGAGGCAGATTGAATGTCAAGCAATTACCTTTATACGTCTGGATGTTATAACGAATGTCTCGATGGATTATTTTCTGTTGTAGCAGATACAGGAGATCAACAGTCAAGTGGCGCAATTTCGGGATCTTCTGATCAACATTGGACAGGCGAGAGATGGTCCCGAGTTGCGTGAACGTGTACGAAAACTCCGGAGAAACTGTGTCGAAGCTTGCAAGAACACTTCCCAGCTGGTACTACCGCAAATGCGAAGGTAAACACAGGTTATATTTTCCTTGAACTTTTTAATCAAAGAGTTATATCCGAACAAGTTCAAAAAATTAGGTACGAGTGGTTGTGGAACTTGTCAATTGACATTTCTTCAACAAATGAAAACAATCAATTGTGCAGCAGCGAATGGAATTGTTCAAACGCACCATTAAATTCTTTTTTTCTGATTTAACAACTGCTTTTGAATTTGAACATAATGAGATCAACCTATTCATTCATTTCTTTATTCGTCTCTAGATTTTTTCCATTTCTTTTCCGCGTCAAACTATAATAAACTAGGAGAATTTATTGACGACTTACTAAACGTAATCGAGGGATACGATAAAAATTATTCAACTGATCAGTAAAATTTGTTAACTCTTTAATAAAAGTCATCCAGTTCCGTGAAAAATTCCGTCAATATCTCAGTAATATTTGTTTATTCCTCACTCAAAATTGTCTAGACATATGCACATTTTTTGTTAAATATAATGAATATTACTAGGCGCTTGGGTTATTTTTGCCGAATGTCGAAAATGCTGCACGATTACACGGAGAGAAAAATTCCATAAAAATTACGTTCCAGTTCCGTAATCTGCGAGTCAAAACAATATTCCGTAAAAATTACGGAACCGTGCCGTACCTTTTTACAGAGAAGTCCAGGAAAAAGTACGTCACTGTTCTCGCAGATTACGGAACTGACACGTAATTTTTATGAAATTTTTCTCTCCGTGTACAAACCGGAACGGTAATTTTTACAAAAAAAATTATCTCCGTGCAGTGTGACACTTGTCAATAATCCTCTCCCCAATTTCCATAAACAGGGGCCGGAGGGAAATACGTTCTCAAAAATTGTAAACAAAAATCTCATGGGAAAGGGCCATCTGAAAAGGTCGTGACGGTGGTTTGCTTGCCTTAATGAAAAACTGAATGTTTAATGTTGTCCGCTGACTCGTGTCACTTTTACCCCCTCTCCCCCCTCGGCAGTTTTGTTGGAATAAAATTGAGAGGGGATGAATGAACGAGGGTATTTAGGAAGTAATGAAGGCTCTTTTCTCGAAACTAAATCATTTCTCAAGCGCCTGAGGCATATCTTGAATGGATTTGCTATCGTTGAGTATATACCGTTGTTAACTTTTCTCTCAATTACTTTCTCTCTTGCATTTTTTTTTTTCAGTTTTCCCATCGAGCTTACAGGCCACCCCTTGTAGTACATTTTTTTCCCCCTCATATTTTTTAATTTTATGCCGTATTGCGTGAGTTCGTGAAAATTTTATGATTTTTTGCGCCTTGAGCGGCGAGTGGCGAGCGTGAGGTTCAATTGTATGCCGACCTATCGCGTCTTCCGATACGGTTGTATGCTTGCTATGCATAACACAGAGAGGAAATTTTTTTTTTGTTTTTTTTTATAATTTATTAACCTATTCCCGTGAATGAATAAGGTTAGTACGTTAGAGACTTTCACTTTTAAAGAGACGTTTTGAGATTCAAGAAAGCCCAGTGTTTAAACTTTATGCATGGTTGGCCGTTAAAAACGACACGTAGAGAAATATTCAATAAAAAATAGAAGAAAAAAGATTTCAGAATTATGCTTCGAAACGTAACCTGGGAGTAAAATAAAATTCTATAAAAAATTCTCTAGGAATTACGATACCCTCACCGAAATTATTCTCATCGTATTTTCCGAGTACTTAATCAACTCTATCAGGGTATTGATTTTTGTAGGAATTTCCTTCCGAAACCTAATGAAAATTCCATAACTTGCGCCTAAAATACAGAAATGAAATCAGTTATTTTACACGCAGTGAAGTATTCAATAAAAACTACTAGCAAAATGACCTAAGAATTCCGTGATTTAGTGCGAAGTAAAATTCTGGTTCATCAAAATTACACATCCGTTCGAGACATCATAGCTTGCCATCAGTTCTAGTGAAGGGGACCTTCAACAACATGTTCTGTGATTTTTCTGGAACATTGCATAAAAATTCATAAACATCCAAGGAATCTTTATGTTCTACGGTATAATGATTCTTGTAATTTCTGTTAGATTGTACACTCTCTAGAAAAATTACGTCAGCTTTTCATATTTTTTCACTGAAAGACTGGAAAATTTACAGAACCTTACAGGCTTATTCTCTTCAATTCCTATAAAAATTAGCTGGAAACGATGCACGCTAACAGATTACGTGAATTATTCCCTAATTTTCATTAAATATTTCTCTACGTGTCATTAATGTGGGAATGCGATTAAAAAAAATTGTTCAAACCAGTGTGAAAATATTCTCAAATTTCTGAATTTTTGTGATAACATTTTAATAATCTCCCACTATCAGCTATAGGAGTCCAGAAATTCGACTTGCTGTGGTCTCTGAGCGTTTAGGGGTATTTAAAATTTCCTCACAAATTGGATCAGCTCCGACTTGTGGTATTCTGTTAATTCTTCCAAGAACCCTTAAAAAATCGCAAGTTCTCCCGTGAATTTATTCCCACGAGTCGTCAATACCTAGTACAAACTATGCCCTTGACCCCTCATAAGTCACTCTCGAAAAACCAACGATTGTTCCGTCAGCAGTCACACGATTGCCGAAATATTTCCCTCGAGTGCCACCTAATGTTTATTAAAGTTCATCAGCCCCCGGAATATCGATATTCGATATTAGAAAATTTACGAATGCAACACCCCCAATACCCCCCCCCCCCCCCCCTCCCCTGACCGTACAGTCCTCGTTTCATCGCCGAAGGACCCACTCGACGCTAGCCACGGCCAGGATCCGGCTGCCTTCAGCCATAACTATTGTAACATAAAATTCACGCACCGATCGATCCCCAGAGAGTCAACGCTGTGCTCCCATCGACACGTGGGTGCTTCACTCCTGTATTACACGTGCGTATTACCTTTATTGGAGCTCTTGACGACGCGACCAGAATGTATGTCCACAGATGTGGTATCAGTCCAACCAAAACACCCATCACCTCGACCTATATATCCTGTTCAATGTCGAGTGAACAACAAAACGGATATTCCCCGGGTGCGCATTTTCATTTTTTTTTTTGTTTTCATGACTTCTTGTTATTTTTGTTTTTTACC
Source organism: Psyttalia lounsburyi (assembly GCA_030522865.1). Lineage (NCBI taxonomy): Eukaryota > Metazoa > Arthropoda > Insecta > Hymenoptera > Braconidae > Psyttalia > Psyttalia lounsburyi. Next base: position 20,356 of record JAPYZN010001232.1, read on the forward strand.
GTGAAAGAAAGCACAAAATGGATTTTCATAATTTGCATCTCGTGAATAACATCCCGGTAGTTTCCTATACTGGTTATTTGTGATATTCAAATGACAGACATTTCCACGGGCACTCTTGACGCCTCTCAGTCATTTAATTTACCCTTTTTTTTTTCCTCGCTTTGTTGGAATTTCCATTTTCAAGAATGGCGAGTGCGAGCGCTAATCCTCTAGATAACATTGAAATATTATTTATTTTGTTTGAATTTATATTTACAGATGTTTTATCGCGTATGAATTCAGTGTTTATTTGAAATTGAAAATAAGTTCGTGGATTATTTGTAGATAAAATTTTTAATTTAATTGTAAATATAAATTATAATTCTAAATATTCAATGAAAATTTATTGGAATTCAGGTGAATTTAGAATTTGATGAGGTAGAGTTCGAAAAAATGAAAGGATTTCAGTTATCAATAACTCAAGATCAACCGAGTGAAATTGAGTAACTCACTTTTCCGTACTGAAGCTGAAACCCCAATTTTGAATATGAACTGAAAATTATTCAATTTCATTCTGCTTATCCCGAGTTATTGCTAATTAAAGACCTTCAATTTCGCTCTATTCTCTCGTATCGAAACGTAACTTAAACCTATGAAGCCACAAATTCCTCCTAAGACCATAAACTAAGATTTTTCTATCATTTCTTACCCCCAAATAAATAGTTAGATCCCCAGAAATTACGTCATCGTCAGTGAAACTGTACGTCTCAATTCCGCAATTGTCAACTGACCTCGGAGTTCCCTAATTTTGCTGAACATTTCTTTCCATACTCTGATTTCCTCCCTGCCCACCTCAAAACAACTCTTAATGAAGGATATCAAAGGTAAAACAAAGGGCCTAGGGCATCCAGGAGACATTACAAAACCGAAAAAGAATGAAGAGACCAAACAGAAGCGGTGGGAATCCTCGAGGGCGAACGAGGCACAAAACAGTGCACCTCGTGAATTCTTTCAACTGCAATGGGCTTAGTTTCTCCGGTCGCATTGTACTTGTACATAGATATTTCACGATGAGAGGATATGGACCCTCTCTTTTCACGTACTCGCCTGCAATGGAAATCTTCAGCTGCTCTCGGAATAATACGGGTTATCAGTGAGCAGAATCAACGGTTGGGACATTGTCGATGCCATCGAACTGGGCGAAAAATGCCCTGTCATACTCTCCATCCACATTTATTGCAACTGGAAATCATAAAACCTGAACCGACTCCTCAATTCATGTCATCCGGTGAATGTAGCTGTAATGGAGTTTCCATCCAGTATTTTTGAGATTTTTTTTCTTTCCATTGTTTCGTACGACGGATTTTTAATTTACTCCACACAATGATCTACTATTTTACTATTTTCACTCGTGTTAATTATATTTATTCGTATTAATGCGGGAGGAAGGATTATTTGGACCTCTCCATGGATAAAAAATGTTTAAATGTGCTTCTTTCCCAGTTAGATAAAGCTTTTAGATTATATTGAAAACTATTTCGATAAAAATACGTTGGGGATTTTTCATAATTTGGTTTTTCGATTTACAAAAAAATGTTATCTTTAATTTAATAGTCAGAGACAATTTTAACCGGATAATTTCCGAGAGAAAATCACGCGAACGAATTATTGCAAAATTGCTTTTTCCTTTGAACTGGGATTATTTGCCATGAGTCTTCCCTCGATCATCTCTTCTTTTAATATTGAATAATTCCGCGATGAAAATAGAATGAATTAATGCTGTGAGTACGTCTATTTGTCTAAAATGACCAAACTTGGATTGAAATCTGCCATTTAAATCGAATGTTGCAATCTGAAGAAAAGCGCTTGAAAACAATTGGCTAAATCGACTATTAAAAATTGCAATGTTATTTGGAAATTTTATATGCCCATTTCACTCAACATTTTTTATGTCAGTCATCGCCATCATTTATTATTCTCATTGAGCGACTGTCAATGTCATCCCCGGGATTGTCCGTCAATGATCATCTCTAAACAAAAAAATTTCATATTCCCATTGGGAATTGTATTCAATAGCATTTCACCCCATTTATTTCACATCTTTTCCACTCTTTTATGTAGGCTCTCCCTCTCTCTCTCTCTCTCTCTTTCTATTTATTTTATACCGACGATAACGAGATAAATCCAATGCATTTTGAACGCCCCACGGCATCTCCCCGTTGAGACTCGACCAAATGGATGCTCTGTGTCACATTTCGCATTGCTTTTACCCACCAAACGGATAAAAGAACTTTATTTAAACTTGAGGGCCTGCAGTCTTCACCCAGTTCATTCCGGTCTAGTGGAGTTGTTAACGTATATACCACACGTGACTTTTCTCCGTAACTTTTGGCCACTTTACGTCTTTAACCCTGTTTTTAGTTTGAAGGTGAGAAAAAGTGGAGAAAGAATTTTGACGGGAGATGTGAGGGACAGAAGAAATAAACCAACTCAATCTCAAAATCTTTTTTTCATGACAAATGTAAAGTTGAATTGAAGAAGTTTGAAAGTAAAAATGCGATTGAAAAATTCAAGAGATGTCGCAAATTGAATCAAATTTTATTCAGCGCAAATGCCAATATCTCTCTTCAAATTGCCATTTTCCCTTCGCACATTTGAAATTAAAATTTACATAACATAAATTTTAATATCTCACAAAATTTTAACGAGTCCAGGATTACATATTTAACGATAGGCAAGAGCTACGCCAGAGAGCCTAGATCATGGCGATATTATTTTATTTTTTAAATATTTCGATGATGATTAATTGATTGAGTGAGAGATTCAAAGTTTCAAGGAGAAAGAGAGTCGAAGTCCTGGAGATCGTGTGCATGAATCTAATCAGAGTGAAACAATTTGGACACTTTTGGTTCTTCATGGTCGTGATATGAGGATTATCATCATTCTCAACCCGGAAGTATTTTTTTTCAAGCGAAAAAAAGGAGTACTCGATGAGTGTGAAAGTCGTGTTTTACGGAGAGAACGCGAATTAAACCAACGGTCATACCCACGATGGAATTCGTTCGGATTACCAACCCCAACCAATGTAGCTATCTTGGATTAGTCAACAAGTACATATTTTCCATGTAGATTCTATGATATTTTACGATACCGTTCAGATAAAGGTATAAATATCTGTTTTTTCACTTGCCTCGTAAAATATTTTTCTTCACTGAGTACATTCATCTCGTCTTAGTCACGACAATAGTATTTTTCCGGTCTGTCGTTATGGGGTTTTTTACTCACGTGGAGGTTGACGAGCCGAGCCGTAGGCGAGGCGGCCAACCACGCGAGTCAAAAAACTCCATAACAATAGCCCGGGAACGATATTTTTCCGTAGTGATTTTCACTTTTTCCAGTTCGGGTAAAAGCCCGTACCAATTCCCGGACGAGAAAAAGTGGAGAGCAGTACGTAAATAGTATATTTCGTTACGAGTGAGACGGAATTTTCACGAGTGTGAAGTTGGCTGCCCGAGGCGGAGCCGAGGGCTGCCAATCACACGAGCTGAAAA
>JAPYZN010001233.1:0-18286 GCA_030522865.1 Psyttalia lounsburyi
GGCGTAAATATTGGAGATATCGCGATTCTAAGCGTATTTTGGGATCATTCGGTTTTTTGGCCATAACTCGAAAACTAATTGTCCGATTGACTCGGGGTCGACGGCATTGGATTCCTGGGCCGAAAATACATCGGAGTACACCTGTAGAAAAGGGAAAAAGGCTCGCGTTACTTTTTTCGTCTTTTACGGCGTAAATATTGGAGATATCGCGATTCTAAGCGTATTTTGGGATCATTTCGTTTTTTGGCCATAACTCGAAAACTAATTGTCCGATTGACACGGGGTCAACGGCATTGGATTCCTGAGCCGAAAATACATAGGAGTACACCTGTAGAAAAGGGAAAAAGGCTCGCGTTACGTTTTGATTCTAAGCGTATTTTGGGATCATTCGGTTTTTTGGCCATAACTCGAAAACTAATTGTCCGATTGACTCGGGGTCAACGGCAGAATTGCGATATCTTCAATATTGACGCCGAAAAATGCGAAAAACGTAACGGGAGCCTATTCCCCTTTTCCATGGGCGTATTCCTATGTATTTTCGGTATACAGTATATAAATGGTATATATATCTAGTATTTCTTCAGTATATATTCACTATATATACAGTATATATATCAATGGGCGAGTTCCTGGACCGGTCCTGGAACTCTAACATATTTTATGTTGTTGTAATGCCGAAAACATATACCCACATCATGTAGTGTGAACTCCACAAAAGTGAAGTTCTATATTATTGTACAATTTTGTCAGAAGGGACCGCGGCGGACATTGAAGTGCACTAAGGGGTTGAACGAGGTATGGTCATCAATTTTACTAACTCGCGATGCGATTCACATTTCCTGACCAGGCAACATAACGACATCTTTGCGGATTAACAACCGCGAATTATCAATTTTTCCGCATTCTTTTTAATCTGCCAATAACTGTAAAAACGGTTTGAAAAATCAATTTATAAACTTGGGAATACCCTATATCGATGGGAAATGAGCCGACTTCGACAGAGAATCCGAATATAATTCAAAATATAATTTTTAATTCCAATCGTCTGTAAATAATTGAATCTTTTGTACTTATCTCTAAAATAAGTCGTAAATTTTTTAACTTTTCTATAAAAAAAAGACCGATGAAACATAAAATGGACAAATAAATCTAAATGGACACCTGAAAACTGTCCATAGGCGGGCGGAGCGCACGTCCAATTCTAGTTCCAATTATAAATTCCGCAGAAACCAACAATTAATTTTCACGTGAAATTTGCATTTTAATTTCGAAGTGTTCTGGAACTCTCAGAAAATTCTGAAATTATTAAAATTATTTCCGCCACTATTTATTTAGATTACCATATTTATTCTGTTGATGTTTACGATTTAGATCAGGTCTACACCTAAACTCACGATGAACTCCATCCATTAAACCCTCCAAAAAAATCGAAATATTTAATCCCAACTCGGAGACTTTACGAATGCAGCTGTCCTCCCCCTCATACGATATTTCGGTGGGCTGTATTACGGTGAGCCCGTGTCTACCTGCCGAGAGCTCTCAATATCGCCCGAATGGCGGAACAATGCCGGGTTTATTCCTCGGCGACCGGGTCAGACTTGCCCGGTTTAACCGAAGCTTTCCATAGTCCAAGCGGTAGGGGTTGAGCGCAGTATGAGAAAGCCCTGTCGCTGACCTACGTGAGTCGGGAGGGGTATGAATGTTGCATGTGCCGCCACTCAGCAGATTGCTGCACTAAAGTATAGCGAGATATGCCCAATGCAGCAGTACACCTCAGACAGGGATAGACGTATTTCCGGTATATGTATACGGATTGAGAAGAGAAAAAAAAAAACGATCTAAGACGGCTGTTTCCGATCGTAAAAGAGTCTACAGAACTGCAGCGTTAGTTTTTTTCTATCCGGAGTTTCCTATCCCCACGCTATTATTTTATCTCTCTCTTTCTTCATACAGAGAACTTACTCCACCACTCTCAAATACGTTTTATACGATTCAACGATATTTCTACTTAAATAGCGATTGCTCGGTTTAATCAACTTCCACTTAACTCGATGCATTCGATGGAAAACGAATTTCAAAGTTGGATGAGTGTAGAGAAAAGCTGGGATACCCTCGCTCAAGCAATTTTATGATCCAAATTCATTGGTTTATCGATCAGTTTATTTCGTGGGAGTAAATTTCAATGGGTAATGAATTTGCTTCATTTCAAAATGAATTTATAACAATTTTATAAGCATGTCAACTTGAATTGGAGATTTTCATGGGAAATTGTAAACCCTGGATATTTGTTCGCTATTTAAATGTTTTGGTTATGGTTTATTTTAGTTCCTCAGTCTGGAACAGTAGCGGATAGGTGGAATGTGGTAGCAAGGAACTGAACACACACTTTGTTCTAAACACACACTCAGAAAGTTACGCGCATCTCAGAAAATTTAGACGACAATTTTGCGAGTGCAATCTCTAACAATTCATGAATTTATTTATCATTGAATAGGCAATCTCATTTATTCATTTGATATAAGGTAATTCTACCATATAAAATATTGAAAAAAATAAATAATATTAATTGCTGGGAATTAATAATCAACTCACGTCACTTTCAAAGTAAAATTATTTCTTTTGCGATGAACAATTCACAGAATCAACTCTTGTTAAAAGACTCCGTTCATCATTAATTATGAATAAACCTGATTAGCTTGAAATTAACTTCAAATATCGAGACTACAGCTGAGCTCAGAAATAATGTCAATCCGTCTTTTTTCCCCACTTCCGCAATTGAAAAAAGTTGATTAATGAATTGTTAAACTGCTATTCATACAGTAAATTAATCCGTAAAGTAATCAATTAACATATCAATTTATTTCAATACAGATGAAATTATCGTTAACAATGATGAAAGAAGGAATTAACTGAAACCGGCAATTGTATTCTCCTTAAATCCCCAAAGTTCAGAATACTCACTTTATAAAATTGAAATAATACCAAAGAATATAATAATGCTTTGAAAATTTTCCCCAGGGATTATTTCCAAAATCCTCCCCTGAAATTTCACCAGTGGCGGTAGAATGAATCATGCAAATCGAGATTTACATTGGGCATTAACGTTCTCACTGAATAATTACGTTCATCAATCATTCGGGACATATTATTTTTCCCTTCCTTTTCAACTCCCGTTTCTCACCGTTCATCCACATATACGAACTGTACATTTTCGGGTGAAATATTTCAGGGCAGTTGCCCCGTGGTATTTTATATTCTGATTTAATCTTAAGCAATTACAAAATAGGTGGGATTAATTTGTATAGTTGGAAATATAGAGTTCTAGTAACGACACGTTTTTAAAAATGAATCATCTAAAATTATGCCCCTACGAGTTATTTACAAATGTCGCGGTATAAAAATATTTACAATATATTAAATATTTTTATGCAACATTTCCAAAGAAATTCATTGATTACAAGAACAGAGTTTTTATCTAGCGTAATGAGAAATTCCCGTGCATTATATTTTATAATGTAAATAAGTGTGCAATTCGATCTTTAATAGTTCAAAAATGCTTAATAAATGGAAAAAAAATTGTCGCAAATTGCCCTGCGTTCTTTCCTAACAGGTTGTCTCATTTTTTTTTTATTGCCGCAACATTTTCTTCCATGCATTGAATTAACTTAGTTTGGTTCATTTTATTTAACGCAAAAACCCGACAGCTGAACAAATTAAGCGTCGATTAATTGGTTAATGAAATTTATGAAATTAAAGTTATTAGACCATTAGATTAAATCGAGGAACTGGATATTTTGAATAATTTTGAAGTGGACAATTTAATAGTAATTTTGAGAAATTCATAAATTTTTTAGAACAAACATAAATACATTATTTTAAAACGGAATAACCATTATTTATGAGCTTTTCGGCGCTGGTTGGTGGTTATAATTTCAAGGATAAGGGGGCGAGGATCGAGGATGGAAAATGGTGGGGCTCAACCGCTCGAGAGTAAGCTGTTTTACACTGATGGCGTCATTTTTCATGACGTCAGTCGTTTTCCACTCGGCCAAGCTGAATCGGCCAGGCGAAATATGCGCTCTGGTTTCTGTTTGTTCATTCACCTTTTTTTTTTTATTCACAATATGCTTCTCGTGTCCTCGATACCGGGTACGACGTGCACTCTTATCGCTCCTCTTGACGGCGTAATGATATTACCATATATGTAGGAGATGTAATGTATTCTGTGTATTCTGATGTGCATACAATCCTGTTATAATGACATGCAATTGAAAATATACAGCTGCCCATTTATTTATCAACTGAAAGTGCAAAGGAAAAACATTGAGTGAGGTGGACATTATATGGGGGGGGCGATGGTGATTGTTGTTGATTTTGGAGAGCAGGGTATCTATATTTTGTTTCCAATGAAACGGTACATTTGATTTTGCCAGTGAGGGAGAAATATTTTTTGAGGAGCGACGCATGTATTTTAAAATAATACGCAGGGAGAGAACAAGTTCCGTAGCAATTACCATTTCGTTTAGTAATTGTGTTGTTGTGGCTGTTCGGAGACAATTACAGTATCGCTCAGTAAAATTTAACGACTGCTTCGGCAAAGTTATGGAGAAGCTCATAAAAAAGCAGCTGATTGATTATTTAATCAAATTCATCTCCAGCATTTGTAATGTTATTTGATATGGGGTCATTTATGGGAAAGAAAGAACGAACGACGCAAGGGAAAAATACCATTGGTAACCATATCTTCTCAAATTGTAATAAATTCCAGATGTAGATCAAAGACATAAAATGAAGCGAATAATTTATCAAAGCCAATCAGAGGTGACTGTTGACATTTGTAGAACTAATAATCATGAAATGAATTAGCGACAATAATTCAAAATTAACAGTATTAATCAAATAATAATTCGTCGATGTAAATACTCACCTAATTTTCTCCCGGACTTAAACATACATACAATACCAACCAAATTGCAATAGCAAATTCGCAGTATGTTTCTCTTGAGTTTATCAAATCGTAGAAACACGTAGTCAAAATATTATTAAATCAACTAAGATACTTTTTGTCGAATAAAAATAACGAACCAAATAATTAGAAAGTAAAAGCGCAACTCGTTTTGGTCAGTAATACGCACAATATGCTCTTGGTATTAATATATAGTCCCCAATTATAGTTACAATACACGTGGTCGACCGCATTATTCAAGAGACGAAAACCAGAGAGATCGAGTGCCAGTTAGTGCAGTATGAGGTAGTTCCAGGTCAGGACTACCAAGTTACTTATCAATATTTGCCGAGTGGGGTTGGGGTGCAAGGTTAGCTGCATATTTGATTTCTCCATACATTGCCTTATTGAAAGGTCACGGGTTCGAATCCCGAACTGGACTGTTCATTAACAAAAAAATTGCTTGTGAATTTTATATTGAGAATAATCCCGGGTCCTATATTACCCATTCCAAATACCATCCAATGGGTTCCTGTGACGTTACAAGAATGTGGAAGGCTATAGAAATTCCTTTCTTTGCTGTAACAATCGCAAAAAGACCTCTTTGACAACAAATAATGCCGACATTTTCTGTTGGCTGCTCACTAACTAATAAAAATGATCTAGTCTTCAGTGAAAAATTATCTAACTACTCATTAAAATGTGTGCACTTCACACTAAAAATTATCTGGCTAGTGTATAATTTTTGTTGAAGATGTGGAATTTTACTGCGCAGTTGCCCAATTTTTTTTTTTTTTCAATTCAAATTATTTATTCTTCCTATTAGTACTATTTTTTCGTCAGTCGAAGAGAAATAACGGATTACTTTTTTTAAATGTGATGTCTGAAAAACAAATTTTGGATGCATAGGTTTATTTTCATTTGACAATTCTTTTCTACCTTCATTCCTGTATTAATGTGTAATTCAATCTTCAACCTATGAAAAATCTCATCTCAATATCGTTTCGTCCTAGTACAATGGTATGCAATTGAAAGTATAGGCATCCCCATTTATTCGTGAATGGAAAATACGAAGGAAAAATATTGAGTGAGGTGGAACGAATATGGCGGAGCAGTTGTGCTTGCTGTTGATTTTGGGAAGAACAGATTTCTATATATTGTTTGCGATGAAATGATACATTCGCTTTTATTATGTCAACGCAAATATTTTTTGAGATGCAATACATGTAGATAGCATGAGAATTTATTTTTCAATGTGCGACATAATATTAATTCTATTTTCTCTTCAGGAGACGAAATAACAACGAATCAGTTTTTTCAAATGTCCAATTTTTTAAATTGAACAATTATTTATTTGCCCTAAATTCTGCACTTTTGTGCATAACGATTTCTCCAATGAATGATAAATTTTGTTCCAATAGACGACGATTTATAAAATTCACCAAAAACTTTCCTTGAAATTCATTGAAGAACCTCTTAATTTCTCCGATTGAATCGCCTCATTGACATTTAATTACTTCAAGCACCTGCTAATTATTGTCAAACTGAAATCACATTAAAGTTCAACTCAATTCTAACGACATTACCTCGTGTCTCCGCAGTTCATCCTCTACAAAACCGATTCATTCCACTATTTCACTTCATACATTAGAGAATATTTGATTAATAGTTGAGCAGTATGTAGTGATGATTCCATGGATCGGTTTTGCCATAATTTCCAACGCACCCCCTCCACAACGCGGCAAACCTCATTGTATGGTTTGGCGAGGAGCCGCACTACGCGTACCTGGGTTTCGTGTGTATATACATAATACCCACCGATAAATCGATCCGAGGGATGCATCCATAATCAGCGCATCGGAGTAATTGATACGGTTGAGTGAACGATTACGGCTTGGAACTACGTGATATCACCACATTACACTATGCTTTTGTGGGGATTTTCACGTTTTGAAAATTAATGAAGAAGGATTATTCAACAATGAATGACGGATTAGGATCAGATATCGGTCATAGTTATTGATTTGTATGAAGAAAGAAAAGTGAACTGACAATCATGTATTCAAAACAATAAATCATTTAGGCGAAATTTTTTAGGCGTGACATATAATAATCATCATCATGGTTGAATTCATTGGAACATTCCATTTCAATCGACGTTTCTATGGCTTTAAGCGAGTGATACTTTAATGAAAATATACCTGATATTATTCCTTCAACAATATAAATTTGTGTTCTCGTGAAATAAAAATTCTCAACCACCTTCACTCGTTCCCACCATTCCAATGGAACTTGAAACAAATACAAATGTGTTTGTCAAACTTTTCCGACTTCTTGTAGGTCACATTGTTTTCGCGCCATAAAATCCATTCCGAAACAAGTTCACGGCACAGAAATGTTCAGCAATAAAACCGGGAAATCGGTGAATATGGAAAAATACTGCGTCCTATGGATCGGCGTATATTTTTTGGTAGAACTTGCAACTCCCCAAGTTTTCACAAGAATCAGTTGTGCTAGCGTTCTCTGGTGTTAGAGCTTTTAAGCCGCACTTTTCATGAAAAAAAAAATTAAATAATGGTGGGACAGTCCGGTTATCGCAGCTTGCATAAATATGTCAGAAACCTCTCGTGAACGGGGCTAAAACTAGCTGGCAACAGCGAAATGGAAAACGCGTCTGACTCGACGTGGACCTTTACCCCTGAGAAGGGAGGGATGAGTCAGACACGTGTAATGCATTTAAACTACCCGGTTAAAAATGTCCCATTTCATTGAGCAATAGAATTTTTCATTCTTTCATAATTTCTACTGTTTGGGGTGGGGTTAATGAGGGTCAATAGGGGCAGAATAAATTTTACCGCTTGTAATCTGTCGTCTTCTAATGCAAAACTAATGCGTTCGTTCGGGATGTTTTAATTTAAGATATTTTTTACATTATCAGAAACAACAGTCCATATTATTTAAATGGGAAGATTGTAATGAGGAAAAATTATCATCAATAAGGGTACAACCCTCATATTTATTTTATAACCCCCAAATAGAATTGCCGTTTTTTTGAATCGAATGTCTTTGATTTTACAATGCTATCGCTCAATTTTTGACAAATTCTTTGAGACTAAATTCGCTTTAGATAATTTCTTTCCTTTCTCAATGTTCTTTTGTATTATCTTGTCTAATTTAAATTGGTTACAACAACTTCCTGAATCTCAAATTAGTTATCCTAAGGTAGAGAAGTGGAAACTTGGCTTTTAAAGATCACAATGAATTTATTCATAATTAAAATAGTATAACTAGTATACGTGAATGCAATTGAATAAGTGAAGACTGAATTTCTTAAGAATATCTTAATTCTATCCACCAACTTTCTTGATGTACGCAAGCCCTTTCAACTTGACCCTCATCCATTCACAATATAATACCCATTACTTCATTAATCGCATTCCCTCGGCGTTCATCTCGATATCGATTACGTCTATCGTTCATACCAGAGAAATTCTCGCCGCAGTGAACAAAAAGAAGAAAAAAATAACAGATTGAACGCAGAACACGTACCTACAGAGGAAAGCGACAACAGGAAAAGTATGGGTTGAGTGTGACAGAGGAAAAGGGAAGCGATCAAACGTCATTTTCACTCCTTCGTGATTCCCCCCCTGCCGCCCCTGTATTTCGTTTTCTCGCTTTACTATTTTTCCACTGCACTTTTTTTTTCTAAAACGTCCACGGATGCTTCGCCGATGGAAACGAGGTCGAAGCTTTAATCTATTTGTCTATCTCTTCCTATTCCCTTTCATTTTCCCCCTCTTCATTGTGTATCCGCTTTCCTCACTGTGTTCGTCGCTTCCTCAATTCGATTTCTCGACCCCCTTTTTTTTCGTGTTTTTGGATTCAACTGTTCGGTAATTGAATCGACATTTTTCGGGTCATGTCGTACTCTGGAAAATGGAATTTTAGGGGTGAGTCGGAATTTAGAAGTGCAAAACTTTCAAGATTTTCTCGGTTGCTGTCGGTGGATTCATTCGTTTTAGTGGAGAGTGACGGAGGAATATAATTTTAAAAATATATCAATTATCGCATCATACGAGGGAGTAAATTTGTCAGGTTGTTTGAGATCTGCAGCTCTCCCAATCGTAAAGAAATGTTTTCTCATTATTAACAAATTTGTATGTGATTGAAATAAATTTTTCGGAGAGTGTGGAATTTTCGGAAATGGAATTTTAGGGCAAAATCAAATCTTGGAACTACGGACGATTTCTTATTTTCGTGGTCTCAGTCAGCGGATTCAGTCGGGCCATTGGAAGGTCGTGAAATGGGGACCATTCCAGCTACTGGTTAATTATTGGAATAGTCCTGGAAGCCAGTTGAATTAGGAAAACTTTTAAGGGTTCTGCCGGAGGACCCGGTGAGCGAGGGAGAAATGGGAAGTCCAGTCGAATGTACTTCCTAATTGGCAGTGACAATTGAAACACTCGGGGGAATATTGTAATTTGCACAAACCCGATTCTGCGGAAGAAGGTAGCTTCTCGGGTGGACCTCTTCAGCAACCGATATTCTATTGACTTCCATTGGAGTATACATTTCTTGGGAAAGAAAAGATTTTGAAGCAGTCAAAAGTGGTAAGATCGTCGTAATTTCAGGCGTGGGAATAATCCGTCAATGTTAGACAATAATTAATGAGTATTTTTTTCGCTTCCTGCATCAAAAATCTTTTTTTTTTAATTTTTAACTTTTAATTTGTTTTTGTGAGAATAGAAGTATAACTACACTTTTATACATTTTTTACTCGATCTTTTCTGTTAATTAGTACATGAATATTGTTAACAAATGGGAATTTTAAGATAGTCCTTGCCTGCATTTTTTGTACATAAAATATAAGTTACAAAATAACACCAATCTTTTCTATCAACAACATATGGTGCTTGAAAAAAGTCGCGAGACTTCTCCTTCAGAAATCGTAAATTATGATTCTAATAGAAACGTGGTTTACGATTTACTCATGCGTAAATTGTCACAAGAAGATCGTTTTTTAAGTTTGCTACGCCTTTTTTTTATTCATTTTCACGCCGCGTTGTAAATTATGGCGACTTCAGAAAGCGTAAAAAACGGCGGTTTAAACGTAATTTATGATTACGTTCTCCGGTGAATCGACTGCATATTCCGCATCTGAAAGCTTTTCACTCTTAGAAATTTCTTGAAAATTAAGTGATAAGTTCATATAAATTTGTAATGTCAATTTATCCAGTGCAATCAATATTCGATAATTTTCATTATCAAGTGAGCTTAAAAATTGCCATTTTATGGAATTAAAAAAACTCAACTATTCCAGTAACGAAGGTCGTGAAAAAATCTTCTTAAAAATTCAAAGAGTTTTTCGAAATTTCAGGAATAATTCCTCCCTCAATATCATCGCATGTATCGTCCCCGAGTACATCATTCCGCCATCTGCAAACCTTTACCTGAACCCACAGCTCCAACTTCTCGCAAATTCTCCCACCCCCCGTCAGATGGCGGATCCCTGCACTCTTTCGCATCCCCGATATTCCGTCGCTGCGATACGTAGGAGCCTGACATTTCCGACCCGAGTGGCGCCAGTCCCGTAATTTATACAAAATTGTAATTAAATTTTCTGGAATTGCGCCAGATGAGTCAAATCCGTGGTCCACTTCCGTCGCAATAAATATTGCAGAATGACATTCGAATACATGACGCAGAAATCCGAAAGCTAAACGAAACATTTAATGCCTTTTTTTCAAATAAAAAAATATTTGTGAAATTTTTGTAACGTATCCGCCGAGCCAACTCAATTCTCAAACCTTCGCAGATAAATTCCAGAGTTGAAAAAAAAAATTGTAGTTTCTCCTGTACTGCATTCATTAATACATCACAGTGACTCGTTATTCTAGAAACTATTTTTTTAACGACACCAATTTGAACTCCGCTACATTCATCAGTGCAATTACGGCGGGATTTACGTTACGGATTTATTTACGCGAAAATTCTTTTTATCCAACTCGGAGCCCCTCCAACGTCAGTTGCCTCATACCACTGAGTAACGACTGTACGCAGGCGGAACCAACGGCTGGATGCCAGTTACGTGTCTACCCGGGATTTACGATGGAGCTGAGCGTACCTCTGCGAGAAATTCTCGTTCTCTTTCGCACGATATTCAAAGAAAAATGACGATTCTTGAAGGAATACACCCACTTTTGTTCATTGCCGCCATAAACGGAGATTCACTTTTCGCACGTAGAAAAATTTAAGCATAAATTACGTTTGAAGGAGTATAAATTAAATACGCATAAGTCGCTGTGCGTATGGACAATAAATCAATTTTAATGGAAGAAAACAAAATTCGTTCACCATTGACTATTGTTCAACTCAATATTGTCAGATACGAGACTGAACATTCAGCTCTAAATGTTTCTGTTATTAACTGTCGTTTACATTTTTTCCAGAATTTTAATCTTTAATATTTCAGTAAATTTTAGACTACTCCCCAAAATCGCATTTCGTGCATGAAATTAAAGCTTAAATTAGGCTTATAATTTCAGTGAATTAGAGTGAAACGTAATTTGTAATAGCTATCGTTCCATTTCAAAAGTAAATATTTCATAATTCTCTTAGAAATTTATCAAATACTCGAAATTACTATTGAACCGTTGAATTCGTAGCAATTTTATAAATCACTCAACCGTTATCCCTTGCTTTTAGTATTTCTTGGGTATTGATCTCTTCGATGCTTCAGCAGTAGATAAAAATAATAAAAAATAAATAAATCGCCAGGGAATTTAATTTGCCCGAATGGATCAGCTCAATTTTTCCCCAAACTCGGGGATAACGAACTCCTTCAGCATCATTATTTACTGTCCGATATTGTACAGGAATTTTCTTTAGCCCTCGATCACGGGAATGCGATCCGATAATAAACGCTAAACAAAGGAGAAGAGATGGGTGGGGTGGGGCGTTGGAAACTCGATGAAAGAGGCACCGCAGTAATTGGGAGGATGGGGGGATAATTAAATTTCGAGATAAACTTGTTTCGTTTATATTATCCAGTGTAACGAGGTAATTTGAAAAGTTGAATGGCATAAGCTGCGATGTCGATCAATTATCATAGCGACAATAAAATCCATTAAATATTAAAAATGCCATGTTACACAGAAAAATGAAGTGGCAATTTCGTAACGAGCCAGCCTCAAATGCAACATTAATTGTCATTTTGAACAAAACAAAATGAAAAATGCCATTTTCCTGTTGAAAAGAATCCTCCTTTTTTTTCCAAACAAAATTGAATCACTCAAATTGGTTTCAAAGGACCAATTTCCCTTCTATTCCGATAAAATATTCTCTAATGCAAATTGAAAACTGTTTTGAAAGCCCCAGTTTGATCATGAAGGGACAAAAAAAACCTCGGCAATCTGACTTTTTCGAAATTGACATAAATAGAAAACCTCTCCCTGCGGAGTCAACTCGCTCATCTCTCAATTTAGCAAAGGGATTCATTCGTCATACCACTCTGGACTCCGTCGTTTCATCCCAAAACTTTTTTGCAATAAATCTCCAATCGAGTGTACTTTTTTTCTGTTTCAGGTCAATCAAATCCCCGAAGGTACCCAGTGATGGTTTTTATTCATGGTGAGAGCTATGAATGGAACAGTGGAAATTTCTACGATGGCACTCTGCTATCGTCGTACGGCAATATCGTATTTGTCACCATCAATTTTCGACTTGGGATTTTCGGTGAGTTAACAGTATAAAATTTGTATTTGTCAATAATTGTTCGAAAATCCAGTGAAGGTTAAGAGCGAAAAAATAATTTTTTTTACAAAGAAAATTGACGTGACATAAAGACTAGTTTGTTAACAATTCTTCAAGGCGTAAATCTCATAAGACAAAAATTGTTTTCACTGGGGAGCTGGGGAAACAATGTCTTTGAACACGACAAAATTGTTAACACCATATAATTCTGTTGTTAATTATAAGAAAAATGAAATGCGGTTTGATCGCCACCTTCAAACTAAGTAATAAATTTAATAAACTATAGTCTAATAAATTCTCAACATTTTGATTAAAAAAAAATGGGCAATGACTATCAAACTCGCAGACAATTTCTTTACAATTACACGACTTTCTCCTTTTTCTCTTGATTTATCACAGAAAATCGATAACATTATTAATATCGAAATGAGTCCTAGCTTTTTCTGAAGCATAAATTACAATAACCTACATAATGTGTTTAATAATGGAAGCAGAACGGATATATTGTCGGTGCCAGCGCGACTTGTACCACCCAGTGAGTAGGGGAATATATGTTCCATGCAATTTCGCTAGAGCAACGATTATATATTGTAATTCAGCGGTGTCGTTTCAAGCACCACACACTTGCACACACATGTATCCTCTTTTTTTTCAGTTCCTCCTCTTTTTTAATCCTTATTTCAGCCTTTTATCCCACCTTTTCAATGTATACACGAACATCCTTCGGAATCGGAGCATGAATTCGGTGGGAGTGAGAATATTTTTTTTTTGTCCGTTCGGATGAAAAATCTTCCACACCACGCGGCGCTAGTTTCATAAGTTACGGTCCGAGTGGAAGTGCATAAATTCTGTGACTTGAGGAAATGATTTTTTTCAATATTGCGGAAGGCAAATGGGGTGGGGATAATTGAGGAGTTTAATTAGTTCCGCAATGTATCATTTGGTTAATGAGAACTCGACCGAGGTCCTTTTGAGAGCTGATGGGTTTATGATAAGAAGGAAAGATGGAGAAGATGTTAATGACTTCGAAGACAATCTTTTTTTTTATTGAAAATCGATATTCTATTTCACAAAAAAATAAAACGACGAATGACTTGATTGAAATTATGTTATGCTATATTTTTCTTTCTGGCGAGGAAGCGGACCACCAGGCAAACACCAGAAATTCTCAATACGATTTTCTTGAGATTTTTTCAATTAATTCTTTGGAGTAAAAAAAATTCGTAATTATTTCAGGAATTAAAATTAGCTCAATTTAAAATGGATGACACGTGTCATTTGTACGGATATCTCTATTTGCTCAATAAAACAAATATCATTTATTTCAGAAAAAGAAAACTCTAATTTCATTGACTCTCAACTCAATTTAACCCCAAATTGGCGAAATGAATAACTAAATTCGGAAAAATTGAGTCGGTAAGATTATAAAACAAAATTCATCAATTTGATAGTCATTAAGGGGACCTGGCCCCCTCACTTCCTAATTCTATCAATTCACCGGTAAACTCAAGCCCTCAACCCCTCGACCCCCCGACAAGTTTTCCCATAACTGGTTTCAGACAGTCTGCGGTCAAAATATAATATCCTGGGTAACACCGTAAGCGCCCCTTTCGACGAGGGGCGTCGCCCCTCCGGGCGCATTTCCGCATCGGGGGGTGAGACGACTCGAGGCATATACCTGTTGAAAAAAAAAGAAAGTCTAAAAATAAAATGGCTACGAAAACCATAATCATAAATTAAGTTAAAGTGCTAGAGAAGCGCTTAGTACTTGCCACACGACGACCACCGCTCGTGAGACGGACACAGACTGTGCGGGGACGGGGGCGAGGAAACCCGAGTAAAGTTTCCACCCGGCACTATATCCCCCTTTCCTCCCGTTCCCAAGCCGTCCTCTTTTACCTCATGCATCGTCAACCATTTTCAGGATGAAAATATGCTCCTGAAAAGCGTTGCACATGCGCAATTCACGGAAAATGTTGGTCTACGTGGCATGCAGCAAATGAGTTTGAAAACAATTTTTGGGGATTAAAATTTTAATGAACTTGAAAACTTGTTAATAAAGCTGAAATGTCGGTTATACGACCGATAATCGGGCTACGGATTTCGCACTCCATCGCCATTAACCGAGGGTGAATGTAATGTAAAAAAGTGTGGGTAGACGGTTGAGATGATGGTGTGAGTAAGGCGATTTTAATTGTAATTTTATTGATCACTGAGATATTGAATTTATTTCTTCAGGCTTTCTGCGGCCGGGAACCAGCGACGAAACGACAAGCAATTTTGGCCTCATGGACCACATCGCTGCGCTTGTGTGGTTGAGGGAGAATATTGCTAAATTCGGGGGGGATCCAGACTGTGTTACGCTGGTTGGACATGGTACCGGCGCTACTCTCGCTAATTTACTTCTGATAAGTCCTGTGGCTACTGATCAGATGAAGGAGGAAGGGGGTGAGTTCAATTTATTCATCTCTTCACTTTGAATTGTTTTTTTAAAATTTTTTTTCAGGTTTTCATTTTTTTGCGCAGAAATTATGTAAATACATTGTCTAAATGTCAAGAAACTTAATCCATAATGGACTTCATTCTGAATAAGCGTCACAAGGGTCTAAATGAGAGTTGCTAGAGCAAACGTTGAGATAGGTCTTATGACACGCTCTTTTTTTTGTCATAAATACCTGATGAATAAAGAAGGGGTAGACGAGGGGAAAATTTGGTGAATTAACGTACATTTGAATATTTACGGCAAAGAATTGAAAATAACAATCGCAAGGGTTGAATTATTAAACCCTCACCGCAGAACAGAAGAACAAGAAAACCTTAAGAAATGATAGGAAAAACTGAAAAATTATTTTACCAATTGCATTAGAAAATTATGTGCAAATCTTTTTAGAAGAAACAATAGCATGATGAAAAAAACATAATTGATTTCTGAATAAATTGACCATCATGAGGTATCGATAAGGTAGAACTCTCCACCTCCGGTAAAGCTAATCCCTACCTTGTCAACGCCTCGCGCTCCTCATTTCACACTGGACTTTAGCAGACCTTGGCCTGATAGGATGAGCTACTTGCCAGATGTACGCCGGCCTGTACTTACCTTTCAACCTGGCAAATGCTTGCAGTCACTAAACACTGAATGATCCCAAATCCCGAGGGTTCATCCAATCACTTTACCTTCAATATTTAAATAATCCCATCAAATCGATATTGAGCTGAATTATGACTTTGACAGACATTCATGTGTATTCGAAATCCCTCAATAAATTGAAGTGAAGAGAGAGAGAGAGAGACAGGGGGGGGGGGCGAGAGGGCGTATGCCAGGGTAAATTAACCGCGGCAATTCAATAACGGGCGGATAGGCTGGCTTTCCACCTCTAAACGACCAAGATAATTGCGGAATTAATTGGACGTATTAACTGACCACGACAGATGTAACCCTCTTCTGTCTGTACGTCGTCTGTATCGGGTGAGTGCGCTCCATGAAATGATTGTAACCCGCGGGCTCTCTGTAATGCTCCATTCCTCGGTGACATCCTCAAACATCATTTCTGATCCTTTCTTTTTTTGTTCTTTCATTATTCGTGTATCCTCTAACTCTATGCGGACATCAAAGCATCCGCGCCCATTGTCCCCTTGCAGTGGACCAGAATAATATGACATCTAAGTCTCTGACATCGTGAAAATGACAATCCAATCTCGAAAATCATTAATTCTTATTAAAATTTCGTTTTCTTCATCAACCGATTATCTATGTCGAATTATGTTGAAACTTGCGGAATTGAGCATGAGCGGATCACTCGAATTGACGATCATTTTCATTTTTTATTTTTTTTTGTAACCATTTATAATTTTTTCGTGGGGCGTTCTTAATGTTAATATCATAAATTCTAATCAGAATAATAAAAATAATCCTTGGAATAATAGTAATAATTAATATTATTAAAGTATTCATATTCTCCTCCTTCTTCTAGTAGATTTGCGGCAATTGGGTAGACCGTAGACGACAATATTTACCTCTGCTTTCGGTGAAAAATGGGGGGATAGAAACTGTATAATTTATTGCCTACCAAGGCTCTTGTCATTTAAACAAATTAAATTTACATGCATTTTATTTCTCAACAATTCATTAAATTTTAGTGTATTCCATTCAATGGCAATTTTCAAGCCCATATGACAACAAAAATTACTGCATATTTTGAAATCCAGACAACAATTCTCCTTAAGTGTCAATTCCGTGTCAGTAATGTTTAATTTTGGAAATGAGTTTGAGAACTTTAGATGTCACTGAAATTTCAATGATACCCCAATATAAAAAAACTCCCAGTATCCTGAATTTCCAAGTTGAATACGAGATTTCATCAACAGTTTTATCTTAAATTGAACGAAAATTGAGAAGATTCAAATAAAATTTTTACTCAGTTTTGTCAAAAAGGTTTAACAGTGTATTATTGATTTTCTGTATTTTCAAGGACTATTCAAGAGGGCTATATTAATGTCTGGTTCCGCACTGAGTGCTGATGCAATTGGTCAAGCGCCGCTCCAGATAACCAAACAGGTATACCACCCCACGTAATATACATTGGTAAACTCAATTACGCAGTGAACTCCCGTGTATTTATTTAATTCGAGGGGGGTGGGGTAGAGAAGTAAACTCCTGAAATAAATTCTCTTCTCCGGGGAGTTGAATTTTCAAATTTTCCGATGGCAAACCTGCGGTTTCCAGAGGATTCAATCCACACTGACTCACAATTATTGAGTTTACGTAGATGAAATTGCAGAGGCAAATGTGATGAATATACACCAGTGGTAGTCGTCCGTTGCGTGAAAATTTAATCACTTATTTTTTTTTTCCATTTTATTCGCAGGTGGCGCATGCATTAAATTGTCCGGTGACCAGTGACACTGATCTCGCGGCGTGCCTCAGAAATCGGGACGTGGAGTCTCTATTGAATGTTAAAATTCACAAACCAAAATATGTACCAGCATTTGCGCCGCTCATCGATAACGCAGTAATACCGAGGAAGCCTCTGAAGTTAATGGAAAATACTCAGCTGTTTGGCAGGTAGGCGAATGAAATTTTCTTCGCTCTATTTATTTTTTTTATTACCACCGTACGCTACTCTCACGCAACATTTTTCTTTATTTTACACGCTATTCTACGATCGATATCGACAGGTTTGACTTGATGTACGGCGTTACCGAGTCGGAGAAGTTTCACGTTTTATCACCAGTTACCATGCTCCAAGGAATGTCTGACAGTGAGCGGGATGATGTGCTGCGGGAACACGCGAGGGTAAATATTCAATTTAGTCGATGGGGCAGAATGGGATCCAGCGGAGTTTTTAAGAATATTTGAAATTTTTCGAGAAATTTATTTCATCTATCAGTTGTTTAAAATTTACTTGGTCGTCTTATTGTTGTAATTTTTGAATAATTAATCGTCAGCATTTTTATAAGGTTCAGAATGGCGAAAAATCCTTATTTCTATTGTCTCTTAAATAATACATTGGTTATTTATATTTCATCACTTGGTCAGCATAATCCAGTTATGCTGGCAAGTGTCACGCTGACAATGCTGTATGTCCACAT
>JAPYZN010001235.1:0-17938 GCA_030522865.1 Psyttalia lounsburyi
ATTTAATTTCTAGCCAATAAACCCTGGAGGGAGATTTTTAATACGTAATAGAAAAAAAAATTCTTAAATTGAAATGGATATTTTTCATATCGGGTTTAATTGTATCGGATTTAATTGTGTTTCAACTGGCATTGTCAGAGAATGTTGGATATCAGGACAATGAGTGTTTACATTAAATGGAAAATATATCGGGCGAAAGAAAATCAAAACAAACAAGGAACTGAGGTGTTTACTTTAGTCTACGAGTACGATCGCCCAGATTTCGACGGTTGCGTGCGAATGTGCGAACGAAAAACGAGAAATGGAAGAACATTGTGGAATTTTGTGGTTTTTAAAAAGTGCGTAGTAGGAACCGAGTGTCACTTCCTCACTAGAAGAATTCCTGTGATCTCTGTCTGAGGGTGGAAGCCATTAGGTGAGATAAAATTTTATCTTTCATAGAAAAAACAAAATTTACCGGCAGGTAAAATCGGATCGGAGGTGTTCGGATGGGTTGCACGCTGGTGGGATCATTGAATGTAATTTTTTGAGTGTAAATATTGAACTTAGAACATACGAACTCGAAGATGTTTGTGCAAAATTTCTTCTCCACAATTTTATTTACGGCAAAACTAGGACTTTATTTTTGAAAATGATAGACAATAAAAAGAAATCAATATTACATTATACATGACAACAGCTGTTTCTTGACGATTTTTATATCTAGACTGTCCTCTTCGTGAAGTGCAACATCTTCATTCAAATTTTACTGAGAAAAGACGATACCAGGTGTTCCGAACTTTTAGAGAATGTCGATGACTGTTCACTTAACGACTTCATCAGTTTTACATATTCTTTATCGTTGCCATGATCCCAGAAGAGATAAGTTCTGTCGCTATCATCTCCTTGGAGTGCGTTGGCTATAGTAGACAGAAATGAAAACAATAAATACATGAAGGATTGTATCTCAATTAAAATCACCTTCAGCCAAAATTCTATTTCTTTCTCCATTGACTTATGAAGAAAAAACGCAAGAAAATGACTGACGATTGTCCGGAAAGTTCGTGACTTAGTAAGTAATAATAAAATTACAAAATATATATTATTTCACGCCAATCCAACCCAGCATTTGTTCGGAAAATGTTGAAAAAGATGTTAAGGGGTTTCATTCGAAAAAAAAACAGTTCAGATTTGACTCTTCGAAGGAAATCCCTTAACTCATTCTGCCTACCTTCTAACATATGTTTCACATTCCATTGATGTATGGCTGTCGCTACTTTTTTATCTTGAAAGAGATCTTCTACAAATTCCTTAGCATATTTCAAGTCGAAAGCTCCGTCGTGATACTGTAATAAAAAATATACAAATAGAAGTTTAAAAGCATTCCAATAGAGTCTTTTAGTATATATTTTTGTACAAAAAATTGCAAAAATTGCGAAGAAATCAAACCAAACATGACCGAATTATTATAATGAAATTAAATGAATTCTCTTATTTTTGGGTACTTACATATCCAACACCTTTGTACACACATAACGAGTAATTCTTCAGTCGTCCATAGTCCGGTTCCCTACTTATGATAAGAGCTGCATCTTCTGTGAAATTGCTCCATAATTAAACAAAATTAATTACGCACGAAGAAAAATATTTTTTTATTTGTATTTTTCTGTAGTTGCGTGTAATTGCCGTTATCGCGTGATTAGTATTACACTGATAACTTTTTTTCAGTCAAATTTTCCTGTAATTTTTATAAATTGCGTCCTACTTATATGATATTACCTTCACTAAGGGATTCTGCGCATTTAATAGAAACATTCAACCAACGTTCTTCGGCAAAACCCCCAACTACAACATTAGTCTGAAATCGATGAGATACAAAAAAATTAGGACAAAGTTAAGTAATTAATTACAAGGTGACTTACCTGTAACAAGACTATCACCAAAATTGCGATAAATGCACACACGTCCATATTGAACTGCTGTTTAGCGGATTCGGAACATGATCGAACGTTGAACATTTTACTTATATATCTCCAACGATTTGAGATAGTCTTTATAGAGCTACTCTGCTGGTATTTATTAGCTTCCGCCTGATAACTTGCACTTGCAGGAAGAACTGATAAGACAATGTTGACGCATTTAGTTTCGTTTTACTTACTTGTATTGAACTTTCAATTTCTTTTTTCCGGGTATTTTCGTGAAAATATATTTGGTCTTGAAAGTTATCTATAAACAAAAGATCTCAAGAAGTTTAAGGCATTGTCACCTGGACCTGTGAATACCTCTGGACTTATTCCACTGGTGTTTCGTTCTAAAAGCCAATGAGTGTCTAATTTTTTTCCAGAATTTCCGACGAAAAAACTATCCTCTCAAACATTATATCAAAATACCCAAAGGAACTCGCTTACTCCCAATTAATCCCACAACATCCAATAAAATAATTCTGTTTATTCAGAAATGTTCATCAGTACATCACTCGATTTAACACTACATTTTTTACAACTATAATACGATACAAATAGTCGCGCCGTCAAACGGTTCAGATATCTACTGAAGACCGCGTCAGTCTCGGTCCAATAATTATCCATAACTAAATTGAATGCATAAAATAAAAAATCAAGCAATGGTTGTGTCTCGTCGATACCAAAATTAAGATTAAAATTTCCCCTCAAAATCATAGGTATCCTGTCTAATTCAGCATCAAGTAGTTGAGCCCCCTTAATCGAATACGCAAACAACGCCCGATGAAGGAATGTAATGACAGCATCAATCGCCTGAGGGGGTCTTACATGCAAATTAACATTGAGAATGATCTGGCCGTTATCCAAACAACATTCAGCGATACAAATCTCCCCAATTTCGGAGGAATCAATGCTCAATGAACCCACCCTCAACAAACTAATCTCCATATGACCAATGACAACTCTAACTGGCTTATTCTTATTCTGGGAGACATAAATTCGGGGAGCCTCGACTGCCTCAGATTGAAATCTAACAACGGAGTCGAAATTCGGAACGTCCAATGTCTCATTATTCTGTCCTGAATTATCAGACAGAAGTAAAGCTTTCAGTACAACAGTCTCCTTAGATTCTCCATTAGCCTTTTCCTTCAAAAATCTACAGTGAATAGATAATGGCAATAATCTGCACCTCTCCAGAAAATCCAGCACGACGTTATTCATCGTGAAGCGTCGATTGAGAAACAATCTCCGCGATTCAGCGGCCGGACTAGCCATAGAAAGGCCAATTGTCCGTCCATGATGGAATAAACTCCTCTCATCAGTCGTGAGCACATACAATCTATTAACACTCACCACACGCGATAGCTCCGAGTACACAATTTTTCTCGAATGTCTCTCGTCGTACTCGTAGACACTGAAGTGGTCATCTGCGGAGAATATTCGGAAACCAGGATGACAGAGCCTGTAAATCTCATCTCGTGGAAAAAACCTCGACTCGAGGAGATTCAATTCAGTTTCATCCAGTCTCTCTCCACCTCCGATTTTCGCCACTGCTGAAGCGAAGATGGCGTTGGCTCCCCGAAGCACTCGATGCACTTCGTAAAACTTGAGTCCACGCCACTTCTTCGAGTTAGCTTTTGGCCTGAAGAATTGTCCAATGAAAGCCGTTGATCCCGACGGTACCTGCCACAAGTCACCAACCAGAATCACATCCATTCCCCCCAGATGATCTCTTAAATTACCAGTAGCTTCCTTCATTCTTGCCTCGATCTGCACCAGAATCTCCTCACTAATGATGCTTACCTCATCGATAACAATCACTTGAACAAATTGGAAAATCGTGCGGTATTGGCGTGCCACATCGTCCAATAGTGATAGAATCCGGGGCAGGGATATTTTGAGCGCCATATGGACAGCTTTCGTACCATTGATGGCCATAGTTGGTTTTCGTGTTGACAAACATGTAGAATAGACGTTGCAATCGCCAGAAGTGCTCGCGTAACGATTGTAAATCTCCATGAGAAGACTAATGACGAAAGTTCTCCCTGACTTGACTGGACATGTGAAGAATATCTCGAAGGGGGTGCAAGTAGTAGTCACGAGACTATTCACCACCTGCATCAGGAGAATCTTCTGGTGATCGTTGGCCAATTCCATAATCTCACTGAACTGCAGAGTTTGTTTGAGGGTCTCTGGTTTATGAATTATTGAGTAGAGCTTGTCGAGGGTCAGTGGTTTGACGTCCTTTTCGACACTTGAGTTTTCCAGCTGTGATATATCAAATTCAGCTGGAGATTGTCCTACTATCATTTTTCTTATATCTTCCTTATTGTCCTCCATCCATGGCATTGATGAGATTGATTGTTCTGCGATTAGTTTTCTCACTTCGTCCTTGTTGTCTTCAAATGACATTTCAGGAGAAACAGGCCTTAGGGGGTCCTCATCAGGCAGTATTTGCTGGTTCTCGATCAATCTTCGTAGGTCGTCTTTACTTTCTTCAAAGGAGATTTCGGAAGAGATGAATGCAAATGAATCTTCATCGACTTCTGTTTGAGGAGCTCCCGGCGTTTCAAGAAAAATCGAATCCGGTGGAGCATGGGGTGGAGTTGTACGCGTTGAGGATTGCAATATGCAGGTTGAACATAAAATCTCCTCATTAGTCTTCTTTCCTTCAGTTACACCGGACGGAAGCATTTCGCTCGGGATTTTTGCAGTTGCCAAGTTCTTTTTGGAACACCGTCTCCCGCAATAGAAGCAGTTGAAGGGGGTTCTCCGGAGACTTTTTCTAGATCCTCTGCGGGTACTTTTGTTGGACGACTGGATTACTTCACTTGACAATTTTAGAGAGGAATTGCTCGCTGATGGACCAGACGAATCCTCTTCGTCCACCATTTCTTGTTTGACAGTAATTGGAACCTCGGGGAGGAAGACGCCATTCATCTCGAGAGTTTTTAATGCCTTTTTTCTGGCTCTGTAGACTCGCGATCGTTCCGCCGGTGTCTTACTCTGGATTTTAACCTTCGCGGGCTGTCTGGATCTCAATCTCGCTCGATACTCTCGTGTTCTTTCTGTAGCTGACTTCGCCATCGTTTGGAGATGGTGGCTGGTACAGGGAAATAATGGATTACTTGAAAATCTAATGCTGTTTTTAATTAGAATATATGGAAATTGAGAAGATCAACTTGGATTTTTGAGCCGTATCTTCAATGCTTGACCTTTTGTTACATATCTTCCGTTGCAAACTAAATTGCGACAAGAATATACCAAACGTCATGTTACTTCTTCTGGCAGTTTTAATCATCACTAGTGTCTAATTAGATCGTCATATAACAATTGTTGCTTAATATTTCGAGGGACACGAGCAAAAATGACTTTCTGAGATTATTTTCTCTATTTCTTTCTGTCACACGCACGCACACACACGCACACGCATGAGTAATCTCTTAATCCATTAAACAAATCACTGATAATTCTTACAGAACAATTCTACCACTATTTTTTCATGTCTTAATTATTCTTTATTCCCCTCTTGAATCCCTGGATATATAACTTATTGGATGTAATGAGTAATAACAATGAGTACAACAATTTCAATCCCAAAGCAGTTTACATCATCCCAATAATTTACATTCTCACATAGATATTACGGTGTAACAATTACATTTGCTCACTCTAAAATCATTCTCTAATATTTACATTTTTGTCTTCTCACAGTCAATCAATTCACAAACAATTCAGTTATCAGTGTAACGTGGCTACACAATTGTTCATGTCCTCAGCATCAAGTAACATTGAATAATCAGACTTCATTAACCCATTAATCCCCTGACATATGTAAGAATCGAGCTACAGAACTAAATATCAAGTAATAAATAACACACAGGTGTTGAACTAGCTTTCACAACATAAACAACAACATTTCGGCAGCCATGATACATGTTCACCATATTTTTATACGATCCCCACATTACCAACAACATAAAAACTTGGCTGAACGGTGTGTGAGGGCCCCACTAGATGTCGCAAACAGTCGCTGCTCTCCATAAAAACAACATAAAAAATGACAGTTCTTCTCAGTAGCACTACTGTAATTCGTGATTGATAGAAATTAGCTCCGAACAGTCGACGGCGGGGCAGCGAGGGGTAGTTAGGTAGTTTATTTTCTTGTCAAGTAATGGGACAATTGTAGTTGGAGACAAGAAAACGGCGAATGGTTTCAGAGTAAATTCCCATTTCCCCTTATGAGTTATTCAGTTCACGTGTGGAAACAATGGTTCAGTGATAAGGCCTGATAAACAATCTAGTAATGTCAAGATGACTGTGAATAAACAAGTGAGTAATTGTAACAGTGCATCATTGTGTCGTTCACAATTGTTGTTTGTAGCTTTACACCAATGAAATCGACGAATTTAGAGCGATACGATTGATTCATGGTGATTGCAACGAATTTTACCACTGCATCAGCATAATAAAAGTTAGCTCTATTGACTCCATCTTATTTTATGGAGATAACAACGGATGAAATGATACGATCGTTGCGAAAAAAACAGTCCTGATTGTCAATTGGTTGTGATGCACTGGATATGTCGCATTTGGTGAGTATCTTTCATCGTGTCAGCCCTCAACAAGTGACAATGTGCCAATTGTTACTTTAAATTGAGTCAATTTATTTGCCCTGAGTTGGTCTTTATTTTTTTTTACTCCTGCATGCCTAGTACGTCTAGTTTTATTCTCATTGTGGGAGGTTTGAACAAGTGTTTTGCTATATATAGAAATTATCGGTGTAACCAGGGGATTTGGGGGAAAATGGTAGGGAATCTTTTTGGAGCTTATGAAATTCTCGATGAAAAACATGGGAACATCTGGGGAACCAGTGGCTAAGGGGAAAATGACATGAAAGTCCTTCGGAGCATACAAAATTCTCTATAAAATTGGATATTTCGTAACAGGTACAAAAAAGTGGTTTTTCGCGAGTGGGGAGGGGTTATAACACTCACCTCCGGCTCGTCATACAATCCCACGGACCAAAAAACATTTTTTGCATGTGTTACGAACAAATCATTGTTCATCTGTTTGAAAAATGATTTGTTTTTTTTACCTTAATAATATTATATTGTACATAACATACAACACACGACAATATTTTTATTGTCTCAGTTTCCCTTTCATTTAACCAAGTAGTAAATTCATTTATGGCTGAACAATTAAAACCGACTCAGAATCAAAAACAAAAAGACAAAAAAACATTATAATTTTTGTCAACATGTGCCATGGGAGAAAATCTTTGCATCAGCTGGCAAAATCACAAAAAGTTGGGTAACAATGTCCACTGTCTGGTTTTTATCCTTGATTTTTTTCATGATTATCATGATTATTTCATTATCATCTTGTAATTTTGTTGAACCCATATGAAGATGCAGAAGGATGGGTTGTGTCAACAGTCGGGCAGACATCAATGATCTCCATCCAAACATATTCCAAGTGATGAACGTCGATGACTTAGGGAATCTCATAGCACCCGGTAGATTAGAAGTTACGGAATCCGATATTGTACTTTACCAGCGGGGCAGACAGGCCGTAAAGTGGCCGTTGCGATGCCTCAGGCGATATGGATATGATTCTGAAATATTTACTTTTGAATCGGGAAGAAGATGCTCCACTGGGCCCGGCATCTACGCATTTAAATGTCGACGAGCTGATCAACTGTTTAATCTCGTGCAAACCAATATTCAGGTAAACTGTCATGTTATACCAAATTACTGAAAGATATCTCCCCTCTTTCCCCACACAATCATAGGAAATAATATGCGATAACTTTTTTTTTCCTCAAAAAAACAATAAATATATTGTCTCAACTGCACGAAAGCGTTTCCTTTGACATCATTTGCTATCTGGATAATTGCAAAATGCGTAATTAAAGGTCAAAAGAAATTTCTTATCGGGAGTCGGGAACAAAAAAGTCTAGTCTATAGTAAACAATTCATATATCTTGATAAATGCATATTTATCTTCATAACTATGAATAAAATTTTAATCATAAAAATGTCAGAAACTCTTCTTTGAAATCATCTTGTAAAAATCTCAAGAGATTCTCCTGTAAATCTACGTAGTGTCAAAGGGACTTTGGGTATTTCTTTAAAACAAATAAGATTTTAATATATTTTCGTAATTTTCGTAAAATACTCTTCCCCGTAAATAAGTAGGTACGAATCCCCCCAAAAAGCACTCACACAAATATCCAAAAATCCAGGATTGCAACAACAGCGGCGAGGACGCAGTATCCCGTGACTTATCGATGCCCCTGCACACCGGTCCAACGATACCCCGAATGACAATACCGAGTGAGCCAAATTACCTCGATCCCACGCCAATACGTTCCAGCTCTCGAATAAGCATGGCAGCTCGTTTTCCCCACAGTCAGCAGAATGGTTTCGGTCGTCTAGGAAGTGTAGGAAGCAGCAGTGGTCCAATATCCCCGCAAGGTACAATGGGTTCACCTTCTCCGCCCCCATTGTCTCCAATGACACTGCCACCACCACCACCGCCGCCGCCACCGCCACCACCGCCACCGCAGCCATCAGCGTGCTCAGCAACATCGCAATCGTTGAAGCCCTCCTTATCCCACCCACCAAACCAATCAGCTCTTTACGTCAACGAGGAGATTTTATCAGCCATCACCATGGAACTCGAGCACAATAATAACAAGAGCCTAAGAAGAACAATGCAAAGATCCTATACAATGAGCAGCACGACCTCCAGCAGTGGATTGATATCAGAATCGATGGGCATAACAACGCAATCCACCCACGAGTATCATCACAACAGGCCTCCACCACTTCCAAACGTATCATCCTACATGAACATCGACATAAGCAGTGATGCCAGTCCACTATCACCGTCTCACAGTATTTCGATATCAACGCCTCTGAAGGAAGACACTTCTGAAACCGATGCAGCGAATATTGGTCATGCCTACATGAACATCAGTCCAGGTATTGACAATGTCAGTGAGACTCTCCATATAAATAGTATCAGCAACAGATCTAGACCGTCTCTGCCAGCTCTCTCAACCCCGACTCATTTTATTCCTCAACAATCCGACAACAATTTTACCTGGGACGATCGTGATTCGCGCCACTGCTACGAGAACCTCGAGCCGGGTGAGATTGAGAGCTTACGAATGAGGATATCTGTTAATTCCGATAAATCCTCCTTACCACCAACAACTCCACCTGGAGAAATTATCAAGGAAGTAAATTATGCCGTCCTGGATCTCGATAAGAATAATGTCTCGGTAATGGTGACTGGGGAGAGTGCAGGAGGCAATGTCAATCTACCTTCGCCTCCAGAGTCGCCGAGCAAAATGGCAAAGGGCTACGCTACCATTGATTTTAATAAGACAGCTGCTTTGTCGCACTCTGTCAATCCTAATGGGGTTATTGATAACGAGGGCTCGAGAAAGACGAGGCATAATTCTACGATCAATGATCTTGCTGCACCGAGGCAGAGCTCTTCAATCAGTGAGTGATTTAAATATTATTTCGTGGGTTTTTTTTTTTTAATTTAATTCTCTTTAACTGTAGCTGAGTCGGATCTCAATTCCAGCGATGGAATTATTGATAATTCTTGGTTCATAGTGAGGGGGGGCTCATGCTGCTTCTTGAGGCCATCGAAGCAAATTTATTGCACTAATTCGTTTGTTTTCTTGTGGTACCACAAGAGCTGTAAAATTGTTGGGGCTTTCTCGACAGGTTCATTGCAAAATTTTGTATTTTTTTTTTACTTCTATTTTTTTACTTTAATTTTTGCTGAAAATTTCTCTCTGGGTGAGAGCTAGAAGTTCCGGGGTCTTTAGGAAGAAGGAATAATGAGAGGGCCTCTGGAAGAGAGAGACATTAAAACGCGCATTAAACGTGGTTGATTTTGCATTTAGGGGTGGCGATGAACGATGCATGTGCCTGTAGTACTACGGTACGATTTAATGTTTTCTCTTGTATTGTTTGCAACAATTGTGGGGGGGATTAACGTAAACTACATTTTGGATGAGATTTTATACTATGAGGCCTATGTGTATAGATAATTGTCAACCAGAAGTTGTGGTTTTGCTATAATTAGGAGCTTTTAGTGTTGATTGTATTGCGAGTTTGGGGGAAGGGAGGCATTGATGATTTATGATTGGGTGGAGATACTGCTGGGGCTTTACCTGGAGAGAAGGACAAGGATTGAGGAAGATTCTGATGGAATTTGTGGGAACGGAAACGTTCAGAGCAATTGATAATTATGAAATTATTCATTTGTTCGGAATTGTAAACTATTTCGTGATCTCAGAGACCAGTTGATTGAGAGAAAAATGTGTTACATGAGTTTTTCTTCGAAAGTTAATTATCTATTAACAATATTTTGTCACATTTTCTACAAGGATTTGGCATTCTCGAGATAAACACAGGATACTGATTTAAAATACTGAATTCTGGGATTAGATTGTCAACTTTGTTGGAAATTTGATCAATAGAACGAAGGAAATCGTCTCAATTTTCCGTCTGGTACGATTTCATTTCAGAAAATCAATGAATTTTGGTCACTTTATTTTTCAATTGAAAAAATATTCTTGAATTCTTCTCTCCGTGCACAAAGTCCCCCATGTATCCCCACTCTTTATAAGCAAATTTTAAGGTGGGAGCAGCCACGTATGAAAAAAATTAATGAAAATTCGTATCGAGTTCACTAGAAAATTCTATTCGATTTTTATTGAGCTTTTTATCGGTCGTTTCTATTCAAATATTCGATAGAAAATATTCTACTGAAGTAAATCTGTAGAATTCTATTTTTTTATTCAGTCAATGGTAGTAAGTTTTTTCCCATAGAATATTTTTTTCTGAATATTTCGACTAGAAACGGTTAAAAATTGATAGAACATTCGCTAGAAATCCAATAGAATGCTCTAGGAAAATCGGGTAGGCATTTCTATTAATTATGTTGCTGTGTGATGGGCTAAGTGACTCCCAAAGCCGTTTAAATTATATATAACTGAAGAAAAAACGTGTATTCATGTTAACAATGACTATTGATGAAAATTATAAACGAAAAAAGCTAAATTTAGATGGTAGGTCAACGCATATGAGCTTTAATGTACAACCGATATTACATACCGAAATCTAAAGAAATTGCCAAATTTGAGAGACGTTTAGAAATGAGACAACAGCTGTTGATTGATAGATGCCAAAGAACGATTGAAAGTGTGTGTATCGAAAATTCGTACCGAAACTTATGAATTTTTTCAACGATGTAAAATATCAATTATTAATATCGTCAATGGAAAGTATTTGAGCTAAATTGTGTTGTCTAATTCTCGCATTTTGTAATTTTATTTCAATCAGTTGTCAATGTTCTTCCATCAATATACGAAACATAGTAATTGATTCTTCCAAATATTATGGCCAGTTGATTTTTACATTCAGGGGAGGGATAATTTTTTAAAATAATGCAGACGATTGCTCAGCAACTAGGCCAATACGTCTAAAGAACGAAGCTAACGAATTCATAAAGTAAATAGTAACGATGCATCGATGAAAAATACCCTCACGAAAATATTAACAGAAGTACATTTTTGTAAAAGCTTTTGAAATCCCGTTAGTAAACTAGAAGCACAAGAATATAAATACTCATTAATCATTAAGAAATGGACTCGTGTGAATTTATGACGCCATGGAATCTACCAGGAACCAATCAAATATTGTGAAATTTTTGAAATGTTTGGTATTTTTTTAGGAGAGACCGGGGGGAAATTCCCCCACGTAAATGAAAAAAAAACATTTATTTTAGTTGCAAATAATTTTTGACAATATTTTAAACTGCGAGATGAATTGTCTAAGTGTGTAACGATCAAAAACTTTCACTTTTGCACATTTAATGAAAAAAAATCAGACTTCAACCGTTTATCAGAATAGAAATGTTGATTTTCACGCAAGACCTTGAGTTAAATTCCCATTGTTTCAAAATTTTCCTTCAAAAAATCCCTGACAATGCCGAAACTTCGAAACAACATTATTTCGAGTCTAATAGAATTTTCCAAAAATGTTCTCTTGTTTTTCATCAGTCTTATAATTTATCAAAAAATTAAAGCCACTTCACCAACCTCAAAATATTTATGTTTCCTTTGAAACCTAAAGTGTGGTTGTTGTAGTTTAGTACGTTGTGGGAAATGACATTTAGAGTGTCAGAAACTGGTTGCTCTGAATGATTTGTTCGAGTCAGGACATAACTGGCAGTGGCACCTGCCACACTTCGTCCCAACTGAAGGTAAAAAATTAAATTAATAAGTTCAAAATTCTGAAATCTCACAAATTAACGTGTGGAAAGGTATAACAAACCTCTCCAGCACTTAGCGTTTCCCAGGGTTCGCGACGGGGACGCAGCTGGAATGAACCCCAAAAGGTGCCCCATGGTGCACAAAGATGCTCATTTTCCATCCACTTAACTATTTACCTAATTGAGTCTGCCTCGATTTTATTGTGGATTATACTTAGTTTAGATACTAAGTGGTGAATTAATTCAGACTCTCCACGGAATTTGTAGAAATAATACAAATAATTATTTTGAGGGTGGTGTTGTATGCCTTTACCACAGAATTAAAATAACGCTTCATATTCTTGTGACATGACAGGAGAACATTGGATGGGATTTGGAATAAATAGGAGAACAGAATTGAATAGATTCCATGGCCTCTCGAGTGTCACAACCATGACAGTATTAATGTCAAAGAAAAATTCATAATAAACTAGTCTATCTGCCTTATAAATAGTGGAGTCGAAGTGAGGAGGATGGCTCAATAATTTGGAAGATAAATAAATCACTATCATTTATTTTTCATTACTAGAGATTAAGATTAATATTTGGATAGGATGCGAAATATTGTACAGCAGAGCAGTTCGATGTAATCGCTGAGCTGCAGGGAAAAAATCGATATGAGAGGCATCCGTTGAATGTGACGACGCCAGGATGACGAGAGAATTTAAAAATTTGTAAATATTTGTGTGATGCAACAGTGTATTTTGTATTGGCTGATTAAAAAAAAACTTCTGCGCAATAACGCAGTTACTGTATCCAATGGCTGTGAAACGTCATTTGCCACGAATGTTGAACTCCGATGAGAATAAAATATTTATGAGAATACGTGAGAGGCGGATAAAAAAAGTGGAATAAAATGTATACTGGAGTGCAAAGATATAATGAATTTAAAGTGACCTAAAAATATTGCATCATGGAATTTAGAAGTTATGAAAAATCGTAATACAATTATGTAAATGTAAGTTTAAATGAGCTAGTTCGAAGGAGATTAGGAGAAAGGACTAGGAAGAGAGAGGGAGAGAGCGAGATTTGAAGCGATGCCAAGAATTTTATTTTTCTATTAGAAGTGAAGCTTCCCCTCGCCAACCGACACTGAACTAAAGACAATTAATTATCAGGATAATTGACTCATAATCATGGGAACGCACACAAATACATAAATGTAGAAATTATGTAGGGGGAATGAGGCAGAAGATTGGCGATAAATAATACCGAGTGGAATGCAATTTTCAATAATTGTCTGTGCTCTTTGCTGTCGTTACGCAGTCGTTATCTATAGAGGATGCCAAGTTGTATTTTAATAATGTGATGATGGAGGATTATTCGGAGAGAATAAGTAACCATGTAATACAATATAGTGTAACATTATTTTATACATAATTAACTGTACATAAGTCACCAAAGAAAACAGAGAGAATACACTATCGTTTTGTTAATTTGTGCCTGATTTCGGAATTATACATATATTAAATATATGGAAATGTTATATCATGGGGTTTTGGATTTTTTTATTCGTCTCGGGGGAGTTTTTAACGAATAACGAATGATACTTTAGGAGAAAATTAATGGAAATTGTAAAATTTTACTTTAATTATTTAGAAATAATTGGAGGCTGTCAGAAGATCTCTACGTGAGGTGAGAATTTTTACTTAAAACTATTTGAATTCGTTTGAATTCATCTGGGATTTCAAATTTCAAATGTCATGAGATTTTCTCGCAGGAATGAATAACAAATTCTTCATGAAATTCCAACATTTTTTAACAGCATCCGCAATACATTATGAATTGCCATAAAACAATTTAAAATAGTCTATAATCCAAAAAACAATCCCATTCACGCCCTTAATCAGAGATAAATGTTGCAATTTTAATGAGAACGTTCTTCACAAAGTGAGCATTTCGCCATTTCCTTTATGACAAAGAAAAATTCCATTTTCCTGAACTAAGTAACCACTTGACCTTGATAAACTAATTCATTTCAAAAGCGTTATACATAGAACGGAAAATTAGCTACTCAATTTCAAACGAAATGAATTTCTTAAATGTTGAAAACAATTCTCACAGTTGAATGTTTTTTTTGCAAGCGGCGGCAACCTCGAGATGTCATTCAGAGTATGCCGTAACTTGCGAGATGCATCAGTGCCAGCCGGAATTTTGTGCAACGCCTGTTTCAAAAAGAAACTGGTATTTATTAAAAGACATCGACGTACTTTTCTTTTTCCCATTTGGAGTAAACCCATCGATGGTCCCTCCTAATGATTCCTTCCATTGGTAAAGTCCAAGTTTCTCAAGTGTGACTTTCACTCCGTCTCCTTCTCTCTTGATCTATGACAACGGAGATATCGGGATGACGATGGTGAACAGTGGTAGTGGATCCATTGGTGCACGTGAGCTCGGCCCCGGCGTCGATGAGGACTTTGACAGTGTCGATGAACCCACTCTCGGCTGCCACCTGGAGAGCCGTCAATCCCTCGTCATTGGTGACTTCCAGTTGAACCAAGTTCGAAGTCATCAGCAGTGAAACGACCTCATGGAAGCCTCTAGCTGCAGCCAAGTGCACTGGAGTATTTCCACCTGCGTCCTGACTCCTGGGATCCTCATTTCGCTTCAGCAGTTTCGCTACTATTTCGAGGTAATTTTTCCTCGACGCAATGTGCAGAGGAGTCTCCCCGTAACGAGACGTCAGACCCGTTGGAGTCCGGGGGATCAAGAGATCAGCTGTATTCAGGGCACCAAACTCGAGGGCTTCGTGCAGTGGAGTCTCTCCGCGATCGTTTTTTTCTAATGGATCGCCCCCTGCTGAGAGCAGTGCTCCTATCACAGACTCTATCTCAGCTCTACAGTTGTCTGGGGATTAATTATTATTTTTCCTTCAAACTATTTCTTTTCAGTCATTTGAATGTCATTTGATGTATAACAAATCACATTTCGGACCTCTACGCAAGAAAATATTCAAATTTAATAGAGTCCTAGCGATTTCCCTAAAGTATTCACTTGAGTTTTTAATGAAATCATTTCTGTCTAAGAGTTTCGGCTGAAAATTTCCAAGTTCTTTTTTACCTGATACTTTTTGGAAAATAAAAAAGAAAAGTAGAAATCAAGAAAATTTCAGCAATGGAAATTCATGGGCAATATGATATTTTTTTTTACTCAATGACGTGGCATACAATATGAACGAAAGGAAAAATAATTGATTAATTGTACCATACGTACACTTTATGGATTTGAAAAATTCTAAGTCGATTTTTTTGAAGAACATTTTTCAAAAATGAAAGTTTAAAAAAAAACATTATTACGTATGAAATTCTTTTGACGATAAATATTTAGATGTGCTCCGTAAATAGCATAGAATCAAGTATAAATGAATATAAAAATACAAATGCAAATGAAGATATGGCAGTCTCACCAAATGTCGTGGAAGATGCTAATATGTGCAAGGCATTTCGTCCCTGGTGATCTCTTTCATTGATAGCCCCAGCCTTTGCCAAAACACTGAGGGTCTCGAGAGCCTCTTGAAAGTCCACTTGAGAAACCCTCGATGAATACGCGTGAGCCAGTTGACGTGTGAGCATGTGAAGCGCCGTCAAGCCTCCTCCGGCTTCTTTGACACCCGGAGAACAGCCGTGTCGCAGAAGCTCCTCCACCAATTTTCGAGCTTTGAATGGACCCCGATTTATTATCGCCCGATGCAGCGCCGTTTCACCTCGCGGAGAACGGACCCCAGGATTGCAACCCTTCGCTAGTAATACTCTTGAAATTGCCAAAAAAATCTAGCTAAGCATTCGTAATATGATTTTAATTAATTAGTTAATATAATTTTTCAATCCCAGGCACAGTTTCAATGCATTGACGAAAAAAAAATTATTTCCGACAATTATGATTATAAGAGAGCAATTAAGGATAATTTTTTGACCCAGTTAATGCAATTCTCACAAAAAAGCAATAGAAATTGGATCAGGCTTGTCGGAGGAATCAAGAAGGAATATCTACTAAATTTGCCGCACCCATTTCCATTCCAACAACAATCCAATTCAATAAAATCCTCCATCAATTACCTCAAAACCTCATAACAATGATTGGTGGCAGCCACAAGTAGCGGTGGATCCCCCGAAACATTCCAATTGGGCTCATCAACATCCACAATTGCCCCATCTCCCAACAATTCCTCGACTCTCCGGCTATCCCCGATTCTCACAGCCTCATAAAACCTCGCGCAGTCATCAGCCTCCCAGCCATCATCACTAGCCTCATCAGCATTTCCACTCCCAACCCCAACCCCCCTTGAATCCTCACCAACACAAAGCCGCGAAAATCCCCCCAATCCTCCCTCACTCCTACACTTAATATCCCCCTCATTTCCCGGCGAATTGTAACCAGATGACTCGTTGAACTCATTTGACTCGTGGCTCCCCAAACTCGCAGATGAAGCAGCACTCGCTGTTTCATCGTTGCAAGAATACTCGCTCTCATCCCACGTGGAAGGATCCTGTCTCCCACTTTTCCCACAATTTTCCGACGCCCCCACCCGACCTCCAAAATGCTCCCCCGAGGGCTCCAAGTCCCTCGTCTCATCAGGATCATTTATCATTTTCGTATCTGTATCCGTCGTAAAGCACTCTCCACTCATCGTAAATATTTAATTGTTCAATATCTGCCTCCCGACTCCCAAAACGGGATAGCAACGAAAAAAAATAAAACTTCAGCCCAGAAAACAATTTTTCGTCAAATTCCCCGGGGAATATTGTTTTTCTTTTTAGTACTGAGGAATTTTTAAACAATCACAATCGATCGAGAGCCACTCTTTCGCAAGGGAATTTCCGGATAATCGAAACTGAATGCAATATCCACAACATAAAATCGAGTGGAAAAAATAAAATTCTCCAATGAATTTTAATGCTCCAATGCCAAATAATTTCCCACACGTGCAAAAATTGCAAACGGACACTAGTCGTGATATGACACCAAAACTCAAGACCGATATTCACGTATTATAGATCAGCAACAGGTGTACGTGATTCAAGTGAAAAAAATGCGTCGACTTTGTAAACTAGTTGCTACACTTGTATCAACTCGAAAACCCGCTCTCGCAGTGGGTCGCAGTGGGGCTAGGGACCACTGGAGACTACCAGCTCTCTGTTCTGGCGAGGCAGTTTCAATCCTGTCTTCACCACTCTGCGCATTTTTATCCCCTCCCCCCACTGTTTGAGAGTCCACTTGCCGAAGAGACAGAAAAGACGAAAAAGCGATGCAGAAGAAGCAGTGGCGTCGACAGCACTCGCTCCTCCAGGGGGAATTTGGCGAGGGAGAGCCATGAGATCAGCTGAGAAGTTCTGTTCCGATTCTCCAGTGAACAATTTTTTTCCCAGCACATTAATAATTTCTTGATAAATAGTTAAACAACAGTCGACACATTGTCACAAAAAATATTTTTTCTCCTGGTGTAATAGAAAAATATACGCATTTCGATGATTTTTAGGAGTTTTCAAATCTTAGTCAGTTACGTGAGCTCGGGGATTTATACCTGTTCAGACCCTTCAATTGTTGAGTCCTGAGAATTTTTACCTGACCTTTTAACCCAGGCATCACTCACATTCATCACACTGAGAAAAAAAAATTATGTTCGCTAAATATGCATTTACTTGAGAGGATTA
>JAPYZN010001236.1:0-46160 GCA_030522865.1 Psyttalia lounsburyi
GTACTCTCGGTGTAGGCTGGATTGAATGGAGCAATACAGTTGCCAAGATACATTGCTGCACAAGCTGCGACGACCCAATTTGACTGGGTCTCACTTGATATTGCCACTACATCATCCAAATTCAATCCCCATTCTTGGAGGGCAACAGCTAGTCTCACACTTTTTTCTAATAAATCGTGGCTTGTCAGAATTTTTCCTGTGCGAGGCTCAATCTGATGGGGAAAAAAAAATCATCCAATGCTCAGGCGATGATCATCACAATATGCACAGTGAATAAATAATGTGCAGATAAATTGAGAGATTGTCAAAACTAGACTGAAAATATTTTTCATTTTTACGTCTGAGCTCAAGAGAAATTTTATGAGTCGAGTGGTGGGAATTTTCACTTGGGATTTTTGCACTTTGCCGATATTTTAGCAAATTAAAAATATCATTACCCCGACTGCTCGCAGCGGACTCGTTTGGAGATGCTCGAGGATCATCTGCCCAACGGACACATTTCTGAGCTCTGGTCCTGCCGGCCCACGAATGATTTTCTCCTCCGCCATTATTGCTTCGCAAACTTGAAACAGCTGGTCGCAGTTATGGACTTTGTAATGCGACACTGTATGAGTGTAGATAAAAATTTGTGGTAAATTGTAATTGTTATCTACGGCCGTATCGGTTGGCGCCGGAGGCGCAGTCCGCGAGGCAAGACATTTTTTTGAATTATATATCTCTGTCGATCGCAAATTACCCAATATTTTAATATCAATTATGAGAAGATTATGTCGCGGGAATTACTGATTGTAATGAGGAATTAATTATCAATTCGTCGGGAATAATACGGGATTAGAATTGGCTTTAGAATATTTTAATTTTTTCGCAAAATTTGCTGGCATTTGAAAATGTCCATTTACATAGAACGCTAAATCCTGTTGTCATTTCGGGTATTCCAGGTGATTTAATTTGAATCTGAATACAATACGTCATTCGGAATATTATTGAATATCGTGAATACTTCAAGAGTATGGAATACCATCTATTTCAGGCAATGAAGCGTTCGATTTGATTATAATGAATATTCATTTTCGACCGGAGAGGGGGAGTAATTGACGAATTCCAATGTTAATAATGCGTGAATACGTCCGGATCGGTCGGATAAATTCACTTTTTTGTTCATACAGTATGTATTACTGTAGAGCCACTAATTCGCAATTAAATCCATCGCTCGCGAAAAAATTTTCCCCAAAAATCTAGAGAATTCCATAAAAAAAAATTCAATAGAATTCTATCCCATTTTAAATAATCGAGTTTATTTAATTATCGATAAAAGAATTTACCCAGTTTTTCTGGCTTCGACAATTGTTGATGATGATTTTTTTTTTAATTCAACTGCCGAATAAATTCAACCGATTCAACTGATTTTCTTATCTTTTTGCTTCAAAATTTCGGAGACAATGGGGAGCATCGAATTTCAATGTTAGTTTCAAACTCAAACGTCTCTCGAGCATATGTGTACTTTCAAATTCGCGGGGGCAATATTTGTGGAATGAAATTGCCCGGAAAGTTCAAAGTTCATTTTTCGTTTTTTTTTTTTTAGTTTTCCCGAAGTAACTCCCCCGAGTTGAAACTTCTCTGACAAATTTCGAGATGGATTTCGCGAATTGCCATTGTTACCCCAGTATTCCCTCCAGTTTATTAAACAATGTCATGGTGAGTGGCAAATTCGGGGGATGAAAAAAATTGCGGAGGTAATTTTCCGAGAACTGACGGGGGAGATTGAATTAACGAGAGGGAAGAAGTGATTGTTTTGCGAAAATTATAATTTTCCCGGGAGAAATTGGCCATTTCCCCTTGAATTATTGTTTCCCCTCCCCACCGATGCAGGTCACCCCCTCGTTCAATCTATTTTGGCTACAATTCATGGTACGACAAATCGAAGGACACTTGGCCAATGGCAGGTGGATGGGATGCCACCAGAGGTATTGAGGACCTGGATGATTTGCCTCCTTTGGTCTAGTGTACAGTTTGGCATTGTCACGATTGTGATAGTGAATTGGTATGAGGGTATGAAGGGAGTGGGAGGTGGGGTGCGGGGGGGGGTGATGATTCAATGTGTGCTGGAGTAGAGACAAGTGCGCATGCCAGCGCTGATTGTAGCCTCCATACTAGAACGCGCCAACTGCATACCTACGATTCTTGGTTTCATGGGATTCTCCACCTACGATAGAGTACTGCGATACTTGAAGACATTTTTCGAGTTATTCCATACATATCTCGCGCAGAGAGAAATTATTGGGGAAGACTGAGCCTGCCTAGAGGCCAAACTTCAAATTTTAAATAAAAAAAAAATTCCCCCGGGTTATTAATTGAATGAGGGGACAAATGAGAGCCCGTTTCTCCCGGAAAATAATTTTTCCCTCAATTAAATGGGACACCCCAATAATTTTTTCAAGCCCACAAACAAAATTTACTAATCAAATATTGTTTGTCCATTTGTCTTGTTTGTTCGTCTCGTCCCTCTCTCGTTGCAATCCACCAAATGCCCAATCGCCAAAAATTATCCAAATAAAAAATAAAAAATAAAAAATAAAATAAAAAAAATAAAAATAAAATTAAAAAAAAAATCAAATTAAAAAAAATAAAATGTAAAAAAAATCAATATTCAATTCGTCTGATTACAAAAGTAAACATGGGAAAATAAAATCAAATTCTCCATCAGACGTTCCACTGCTCCCCTCTCCCAACCATCCCGAGACATAAAATTCCGAATCCCTCGGAAAATATGAAAATTCCCACCCATAACAATTTCCTGAACGTACCAACAAGCGCCGATTAACGCTTAAAAGGGCCCACCCCCACAGAGAATGATGTTACAGTACATTAGGGGATAGAAAAGCTGAGGGGTAGGAAGGGCGGGGCGGGGAGGGGAGGGAGGGTTCCTTGCTCACGTCGTACGGCTATGAGAGAGGGAGCCCAGCTTTATTTATTGCACGGCCCGATGAGTGTCATTTGAAATTTCGATATAAATTAATTTAAGGGGGTGGGCACCGGTGGCGGAGCGGGGGGGGGGGAGGAGGTAAAGGGGTTTTCCCGGGTGTAGGATGCAGTGGAACGGGGCGTAATGGTTTGGAAAATGAAGTTCTTGTAGCTTGCCGAGCAGAGAATCTCAAACCCGCTCCCCTTCATCCCTCCATCCCCCTCCCCCCCCCCTCCACTTTTCCCGGTCGCTTTGCCAGACGTCTCACCTTCGCCCGTCGCATGGCATTTCGACCCCCTCTCGCTCTCTTTTATCACCCCCTCCCCCAGCCCTCCTGGCGTAGCGTCTTCTCTGGCAAACCTTCGGCTCCATCCCCTTCAACTCGACGTTGCCGTCGTGAAATATACTTACCCCCCCCCCCCCCCCCCCCCCCCCCCCCCCCCCCCCCCCCCCCCCCCCCCTCCCCTCCCCCCCCCCCCCCCCCCCCCCCCCCACATCCACGCCACACCCACCATTATCTTAAGTAAACAGACTACCTGTGCGTCGTAGTGAATTCAAGATAAAGTCACATGGTATCTGGAATTCTCAGCCTATCCTTTATACGTCCTCATGTATTCATATCCAAAGCTGATGGTTTAGGATTTATGTCATTGGAGGAGATCGCGTCTCAACGGCGTCAGTTGGTATTGTTTATAATTGAGATTTCACAGTTAGAGAATTAAAGACGGCTGGGGGGATGTTGATCTCCTTGAGAATTGTTTTTTGGTCTGGAATAATTTGTACGCTTGGCGGGGGATGGGAAGAATAGGAAATTATGAATTTATGAGGCACCCGAAAATATCAGAGCTCAAGAGAATCTCATCCATTAAAAAAATCCTGTTCGCTCAGTTAAAAAAAAAATTATTGGGAGCCTCCACAATCAGAGAAAGAAAGTTTTTTGAGGGGATGAGGATCTATGAGAATTCCTCAGTTGAAGATTGATGACAAGCTCAGAAAATTATGAATTTATGAGGCCCCAAAAAATCGGGGCTCAAGAGAATCTCATCCCGTAAAAAAATGCTGTTCGCTCAGTAAAAAAAAAATTATTGAGAGCCTCCACAATCAGAGCAAGAAATTTATTTGAGAGGATCAGGATCCCTGAGAATTCCTCAGTTGAAGACTGATAACAAGCTCAGAAAATTATGAATTTATGAGGCCCCAAAAAATCGGGGCTCAAGAGAATCTCATCCCTTAAAAAAATCCTGTTCGCTCATTAAAAAAAAATTATTGGGAGCCTCCCCAATCAGAGAAAGAAAGTTTTTTTAGAGGATCAGGATCTCTGAGGGTTTCTCAGTTGAAGATTGATGACAAGCTCAGAAAATTATGAATTTATGAGGCCCCAAAAAATCGGGGCTCAAGAGAATCTCATCCCTTAAAAAAATCCTGTTCGCTCAGTAAAAAAAAAATTATTG
The DNA here is from genome assembly GCA_030522865.1 of Psyttalia lounsburyi. NCBI lineage: Eukaryota > Metazoa > Arthropoda > Insecta > Hymenoptera > Braconidae > Psyttalia > Psyttalia lounsburyi. The sequence goes on from JAPYZN010001236.1 coordinate 4,414, forward strand.
AGAGCCTCCACAATCAGAGAAAAAAAGTTTTTTGAGAGGATCAGGAAAGCTCAGGAAATTATGAATTTATGAGGCCCCAAAAAATCGGGGCTCAAGAGAATCCCATCCCTTAAAAAAATTCTGCTGCTCAGTGAGAAAAAAAAATCATTATCGGCTGATTTTATGATCTCTAAAATTGCGAAATGAATGAAAGAATCCTATTTGATACATCTGTCTCTCCTGTCACGTTAAAAAATAATCGCAAAATCATCAGAACCAGAAAACCTCTCGCCGGACAATGAAACAATATCAAATATGCGGTTTTTTGGAGTAAACCAAGAGAGACACTCTATTTTAGTAGATGACTAGTACCGAGTATTATGCGGTAACAGCCCCCCCAGTACAATGTTGTTCATAAAGTATGCGGAGAAATTGTTTTGGAGGGCCTCCTCGCAGGCACTAAAGGAGTAGATGCCACCCGTTTACCGCACGCCAGGCACGTGCAGTTTCACATTCACATTGTGAGCAGCATATACACGAAATTGGGTGGCCGTGACAAAACCGAGGGCCATAACGTGTTGTTGGTGGACTCTCAGATCCACTTCGCGATGGTCGACTCGAGTAATCGTATTTTCTCTTTTAGCTTTCATTGCGCAAAATAAAAATACTCTCATTGCGAGATTTTGAGGGAATTTTATCGCGACTCCCCCGGGGACTATATGAGACCTTTGAAAGGATTAATTAGAGATATTTAAATTTAATTAACGATTTTTACGCCTCGCCTGAGGTTTGAGGTTATGGATAAAATTGAAAAAAATATTTTAAGATAGAAAACGACTAAAGACCGACAGAGAAAAATTCGGATAATTAATTTCGAAAATTGATAACGTCGTTGATGAGTGTAATTAACCGGGAAATAAAGAGTATTAGGAGCGGAGAGTCAAGCCACGGGATTATTTTTCTCGTAGAAATAATAATGACACTCATTGCCAACGAAAGTAACTTTTCTTTTGATTTTTTACTGACCAAAAATCGCCAGCAGCCGGAGGCTTCTGTGTCAATTTGGTCTGCCTCTCGTCTGTTTACCCAGAAACAAATATAAATAATACTCGGTGAACAGCAATTAACTTTCTATTCAACTCGAACACGGACACTTAATCGTCTCACTGACACTTGTTGCTGACCTCTTTGCTGTCTCTCCGCCGCACACGCGCTAATATCGAATGTCGTCTCCCTCTCCCCGTCGGAGACGTATGATTCGAGTGGAGTATCTGTCGAGATATTTTATTCAATACCGAATTGTCAATGAATTTATTTTCCTCATTAATCGCGACATTTTTTCGATCACTGACAATCCGCGACCTCCCGTAAAATGAATTTAAAATTATTTAAAGTAATAGATCATAAAAAAAATTATTTAAACTCACGTTCTCACATGAGAAAAATCGAAAGTGAACTCGTCTGAGTGAAATAAAAAAAGAGAAATAAAAATGTTGTAAAATTTGTTGAAATGTTTGTCAAAATAAAATACAAAATGAGAATGGAAATTTATCTCATCCCCAAAATAAATGTATGGGCTAGGAAAAAATTTATAAAATGGAAAATTAAATTGTTTTTCGAGGAAATATCGCGAAAAAATTTATCCATCCCCGAAATAAAATTTCGCGTGAACGCGACACTCGTCCCTCACAGCCGATGTCGCTGCTAGCCAATCGGCTCTCGCCGGTGACATTGAATGGAATTTTTTTTCTACCAACAGAAGAAAAAAAAAATCTCCGACGTATTTAGATAAAATATTCGCAACAACGAAGGCGTGAGTCAATCCTTTGTTGTTTCTAGACGAGATATTCACTTTATGCCTCAACTTCACTCGCCGACTTATCATACTGCAAATTCTCCAAGTGCCGTAACGCATATTCACACAAAGGCATTCCAAAGAGGGTGGATTGTACAGGCTTGCATACCAAGTTTAGCGCGGTGGTAATTTTCAGTTTAAAATATTTAACATAGGTATTTCTTTTATCTTTAAATATTTCTCAACAATCGTTTCCTACCCGGAAACACACAAAGGCAAAATTCCCACCCCCTTCAAGACTGATATTTGAAAGTCGTTGCTCGTTAAGTAGGATCGGCAAAGTCATTGGTAAATCACAGCTGACTATTCTCCCAGGGGCTTATGTGAAGTAATCGTATTAATCTCGAGTACTTAGTGTGTAGGGACACAGGTTTCAACTCTCCTTTGCATGCGCTTGTCTCAATAATTTATCCATAACAAAAAAGCCCCCCCTCAACATGCCCTCCAATTCCTCCGGAGCGTTCCGTAAAAATTCCCAACGATCCAAGAATTTTTCCCCTCTAAACTAAAATAATTTCCGCGAGTTCTTTCAAATTTTCCCTCGTACAGAAAAAAATTTCCCTCCGAAATCGATGAAAATCGTCGGATTATCCGCAAATTGACAATAATTTTTCCAACAATGCGACATATCTTACGACAATTCTCCAAAATTGTTCATCTCAGCTAAATCCACCTCACGCGTACATACGAGTTACTCGGAGTAAATGCAATGTTCACCGTGAGCGTTCACGGTCGAGATGACTTTCACCGTTTTGGTATAGTGGTTTGGTAGGTGGGTACAAATTAACGCCTGGGAATAGAGGAATTTGAGTATAGCTAGGGAAGTAAGTTGCCAGTAGTTTCTGGATGACCCAGAGTACTAGTGCTTAATACTGGGGTAGAAGAGAAGGAGGTGGATTATTCTCTCCCCCTTCCCCCACCTCCTCCAACCTCCCCCCGGTGCAGTGGCAACTGTAAGTTGGCTTTTGCTTTCCACGGATATATCTCTAATAACGAGACTTCTTTAAGGTCCAGGTGGTGTAAGTCCGAAGGGTTTGTGCCGTGTGAGAAGTGAGTGGAGATGGTTTTGGTGAGGGTGGAGAGGCCTGGTCCAAGCAGTTGTACTGTAAATCCCCAAAGTTTGTAGATTCTAGACTAGTACCAGGCCAAGTTAGGAGACACGTGGGGGGCCCTCCTGTTTGGCCAACGGCGAGTGCTGTGTGCTTGGAGCATCATCTATTCTCTATCACCACCTCCTTTGACCATCTACAGTTGCAGTTGTCTCGGTGTATAGAATAGGAAATTCAATCCTCGTTGGCATAATTGGTGGTGTGTTGGTGTAAGCTATCTCCACCATCCCCCAGCAAGTTGATAATGAGCTATTGATTGTAGTACCCAAAATTTCCCTGTTGTCACCTTCACAATCATCGACAGACCTCCCAAATCGTAAGAACTACATTTCCTTTTTCCCTCGTTCAACAGGGGAAATCAGCGGACTTGTAAACCAACTAAAGTCCAACATAAAAAGAAAAAGAGAAAGCCAAAGTACATTGTAACGTAAACGTGAAAGAAACCAAGTTGCCTTACTTCTCTACTTATCCAAGAAGGGATAATTGAATACAACTTGATCGAGTCTCGCATTTCCACCCCATTAAATCGGGCTTAAACTCCAGGCGCAAAGAGGGGATACTGAGGGAATGAGGAGTAGGAGAGGGACAGAGAAAAGACTCTTTTACCCCCTTCAAGTCGAGTTGAACTGCCTCTCGCGTGGTATAGCGGAGAGAAATGTTTACTGCTGGCCCAGCTGGGGAGGGCAATCAGTACACTCATCCTCCCCAGCTCTCCCTCTTCCTCTCTGTTTCATTTTCCTCCCACCCCTCACTTTCGCACCATATAGCAGCAAAGCGAGGCCATACAGGCGTACAATGGAATCGCACTGGCAATAGCTCGCCCGATGTCGTTATATGGCTGAATTATTTCCTTACCGCTTCACAGTTTCCCTCCCCGTCCCCTCGTCCCTCCCTCTCTTTCTCTTACGCCCGTGGCAATAGTATTCACCAAACCCTCCGGTACTTTGGCCCCTCTAGCTCGCGCCACCAACTTTACTTACTACCTTTCCAAATCTGTATAGAACATTTACCCTCAGCGACTGGCTTATGTGCCCAACTGTAAGCATTAAATCTGATGAAATCAGGAAGTTTGGGATTTTTTTTCCTTAAATCACTGAATGTTTATTTCGTCTCGGTTGAATTAGGTGAGAAAAGATGTAAATAAAATACAGTGATATATATTTTATTTAACTGACTCAAACTGAAGAGAGTCTTCAGACTCTGGACCCACCGAATGAAGGCCCTTCATTTCGGTTGCTCTCTCATTATTTTCTATCGGATTGTCCCTTACTCCAGGCCCTGCAAACCCATCTCCTTATGCCTCCGCACTTCTCACGTAACCCATAAAATAATCTCTCAACCTATCCTGATCTAAACCAAACTTAGTCAGAGGAATAGATCACTCTTCGATTGGTCCAAATATTCCAAAACATCTGACCCCAAATGTCAAAGCAATTCAAGTAACCAATAATCACTAAAAAATTTTAAAAGTCTCCTCCCAAGCCCATTGATTAGTCTCTTGTTCCATTCCCCCAACCTTCAATCGAAAATCCATTTGCTAATGTCTCTATTTAACCTCCAAATGTCTGGCAGAAACTAAGACTCAAACTTTTACTGATATAAGGTAGTGAATAGGGAGACTCCTTGATAGTTGGACAAACACACTCTAAGTTTCAAGGAGTCAAGTTGCAAGGCAAACCCACCAGCCAGTTTCATACGCGTCTACTAGATGCACATCTGCCTGTGGTACAATTGACCCGAATCGCTTGAATGAGCCACTGGCGAAGGTGCTATCCGCAGTTACCATTTCACTGATTAGCTCTCCGAAAATTGTTATTAGTTGTATGATGGTTCTAATCAGCAATTACAACCACCTCCGAGGGCTATTCAGACCTTAATCAGACCTTAATCAGACTTTGGATTCATACATGTCCCCTCATCCAGCGTCAACCTCAGTTGGACAATTTGGTCAGCGTGTCTGTGTGTGGTGTTGATGGAAGCGCAAACTACAGTTGATACCCTGAGAACGCTGACTCCTGTCACTCCACCTGTCCATCTCCAATACAATTGTTCATGTTAAAAGTATACACAGCAGTATGTACAGGAGAACGTGCCAGATGGATATCAGCGTGAAACAGTGAGAAGGAGACAGTAGAGCATCCAAGGATTTGCCGTTCTGCGGACACGTACAGGAATTCGCTGTGTCCGCAGAGCAATGCGACGAATGACCTCATACCAATGTTGAAGCGTAAACGCGTATATCCTAGGCTCCCCTTTGACCCCTCGAGTTAACGGTTAGGTATTCCGATCGCTTCTCATCCAATTCCCCCCCCCCCTTATCTGAATGGAGAAATCAATGGGTCCTTTCAATTTGGAATTCAAAACGTTTGCGGTATCAATATGCCTTCCTGAAGCCAATTGGCTAATCCCGAATCAGTGGTTGGTGGATATCTAAAAGGGATTTGGTGATATCAACAGCTTCTTCCAAGCCCACCTCGTGTGGTGCTCTTCTATCTTGAAATAATACTTGACCACTTCTGAATATTTACAAAACAGAAGGAAGATTGACTGTGACAATGGGATTTATGTCGCTAAGCCGATGATCGCTGGTACTTGGAGGGCAATCCCAATGGATTACTCCTGGGCCAAAGCTAATCCGTTCCCAAATGCGACCCCACGACAGCAACGGCTGAAGTAAGGTGTTCCACTGTTTCCAATGTAGGATTATTCAATTGATCCAATTAATTAAGAACTATTCCCCTCCATCAACATTAATTATAATTACTTCTTCTTCTCCCCGATTGACCAAAAAAAAATCACATGAAGAATGTAAGACACATACTCATCAAGAGCATCACGTTCGTAACACGAAACATACCCAGATGGGATTGAGTGGGACAGCTATATATCTAGAACCGGGATTAATGGTTTAGGAGGAGACCGCCGAGGAGCTTTGGTGGATTGCTCAGAATCATGTAGAAGCATACAGCTAGCAGAGCCAAGGTTACCACCACCAATGCCATTCTCAGTAGGAACAAGCTCTAACCACGAGCTACCAGATAATCCCAGATGGAATTTCAAGGCTTCAGGGCCAACTGATTAGCCACTTGAATTTGATCATCAAACGAGAAAAGCCAACAGTAAGAAGATTCTCATCATGTTTTATCAGGAGTTTGATTCTCTGTCCCTCGGCAAGAAGAGAAAGAGAAAGAGAAAAGAAGAGAATCCCTGGCACATCAGGCGGAATAAACTTCTCCTCATTATCTGAAACCTAAGTCAGCCTGTACTGTATCTTAGATTGCGCCTCGGTGGATGGACGGATATTGTTATCCCTCGGGCACAACTAGTGACACGTGTGCGTTTACACGCTGACATTGTATTTTGCACGAGTGTTTGTGTCTATGGAATCGTAACATCATAGGGTGCCAGATTACATGGGCCACAGAGAGTGAGCGAGCAAGGGAGGGAGGGAGGTAGGTAGAGAAAGAGAGAGAGAGAGGTTGGCGAAGGCAAACGACTGCATCGGTGAGAATGGAGAGAAATCTACACCAGAGACAACCAAACAGGATCTCCATTCTATGTCTGAGTTAATTGCCTTGCTGATGTAGGATTAGCGAGGTCCTCTAGCGAACATGCCGAGACTTGCCACTCAACTATTGCACAACCCCCTTGACTTTACGGCTTCTTCCTCCCTCTAGCTAGATTTGATGAGGCCCTTTCATAATATCAGAAGCACTCCTTACAGAAGCTTCATTCCCCCTCTCACGCGCTTATAATTCATAAATTCCAACTTAATTTGAAGATTAATGAACATACCAATTAACCTGCTACTGATAGCTGCATCAAGCGATTTATCCAATTGAATCCACCACTGCCTAATCACTTTAATTCGTATCATTACTACTGAAGATGATAGTTGAGCCGTAAAGGAGGGGCCGGCAATAGGCCATTGGAGGGGAAAAAGAACAAGAAACTGTCTTTCTATTTACCCTCTTGAGTCTGCCAATGAACCAATACCAGAGTCTGTGTTACTCTCGTGCTCCCCACGTTTTCCCAGTGTATCCAAGGTGAATGGTGAGGGGTAGATGGTTGGCTTGACGTTGAAAGATGAAGCCCAGATTCCCTTCTATGCTGTCGTACTTCATCCACTTTTCCGTTCTCCCTCTTCCTCCCTCTCTCCCTCTCCTCTATCTTGGCATGATACAGCACCATCGGAACGCGCTGATAGATCCAATTTACAGAATGCCCTTTTCCTTTCTACTCTCAGTATTTATCAGAGACAATTTTTAACTCAATCAGAATCATTCCAGGGGGAAAACAATCAAATCTCCGAAGGCTTCTTCAATGATCGTTGATTCCTTTGTCCTTGGTCTAAGTAAGACGACCGCCTGGTCTTAAATCCTCTGATGCCTCCACCATCGATAAGATGCTGTTGGAATGTCTGACCCAATCTAAAAATTAATTTGTCGCTTTGACTAACTCCGGTTTGAATCAGAAGACGTTGAGACACCATTCTCTAGGTTTCTTCAGAAGTAATTAGGCCTGAGGAAAAGTCCTTACAGGCCATCGAGTAAGAGACGACCCAATAGAACAAAAATAGCGAGAACCAGATCAGCTGTTGTGGGGATTTCGTCAGACAAAGATTTCCCTTCTCCACCCATTCCTCACCTAACCCAACAAATGTCACATTTGGAATAGACTTTGACCAGCCAGATCCAAATCATAAATCATGAGTTATATTTTTCTAGCAACAGGTCAGAAGCCGCTGATCCTGACGACTGCGTTTCCTTGAGTCCAACGAATTCCGGTAACAGGATACTAAATCCACGCGACCAGTCATCCTCATCAACGCCAGATGATTACCAAATATTCAGTCTACACCTCTTCACCGTCAACAACATCAAAAATTTCCCCTCGCCACCCACCCCATCCCCCCCAGACTCTACCTGTCTCAATTTGATTCATTTTAATGACTCTCAGTAAAGAGTAGTATCGTCGATCGGTAACTGTCTCCCAGTGGTTCGGCAACGGCATTAGAGGCCATGTGAGCCCATCTGGCCCGACGATTAATGGAAAACTTAATTATTGGTCCCTCCTGGTTATATAGCTAACGGAAGCTGCGGTAGCACGCGACTCCACTCTCATCCACGTGTATTGGTGAATTGTCCATGAAATGGTGATGGTTCCAGGAGCCGGCAAGAGAAATGGCAGTGGGTGGAGGCCCAGCGGGAGGGTGGCCCGGGGGGGAAGGGGTCGGAGGGAAGGGAGAAGATCAGAGCGTTTCTCTGGAGCTTTCGGTGCGCGTTGGTCACGGCTATGTGGAGGGATATGGCAAGCAGAGCCTAAAGCGCGGGATGTACTTGACGTATTGCTCGAGTGATCGGATATCGATTAAGCCAATGCTTGGTAAGGGTGTATACACCCCACACACTGGGGAGGGCATCGGATGGGTCGTAACTTGCACACTCGATATGCCTACCAAACCCGTTCTGCTAATTACCTGGGCGAGGACTCATATCGATGTGCCTGGGATAACCAGCTTTGATAGTTGACCAGTATCGTTACCCTCTGTGGATGCTTGTATCACGATTGTTTATGGATGAGGAGGATATCAACGGTTGTCTGCTATCAATTGTTAATGGATTAATTTCAATAAATACAATGGTCACGGAAATTAACTGAATTTTGTCACTAATTGTCACTAGTTGTGATTATGCAGCGAATTTTATTTAGGAAAAATTAGCCGTTCGTTTGGTAAAGGTTAATTGAGGTTGCAACTGCAATTTAACTATTTGATTGTTTAACTATTTGATTGTTTATCTATTTGATTGTTTGAAGAATATTCGATGGATTTATATTGTTTTTACTCTGTAGAAATTGTCTCATGTTGATATATTTGATGTGACTAAGTAAAAATACTTTTCGGGTGCACTTTAACTGTTCGTTTAGTCTATACCAACCTACTGAGCCCTAACTAACTACTGTAATCGATATGCTGCCGTGAAAACTTTCAATTAGTGTCACTTAACTCGACAAACACAGCCATTCCCGTTTGCGTATCCGCCCAAGCAATGTTCCCTATCGTCATCGCCTCCACAGCTCTTCCGTTACATAATTCTAATACAGCTCTTGGCCGCCTCTTTTCATCATCCCTCCCCTCGTCATCTCACATTTAGTTGGCAGAAAATGTCGATAGTACCGCTGGGTTGAATGAGAGCAAACAATGAGAGAGCACTTTTGATGCCAATGGAGACAAACAAGAGCGGGTAAACAATGAAATCGCTTCGATCAACGAATCAAATGATTCTTCATTAAATTTAAAAATCAATCGGCGGTTGAGTAATTTTTTTTTATCGCAGGATAAAAAAATCATGTGGCCACAGGTGATGATAGTACTTTAACTGTTTAAATTAAATCTTCAGACGGCAATTTCAAGAAATTATTCTGAATCCCCGGGGGTCAAGCCTTCCAACGCAATATACACTTTACGAAAGTACAAGAGGATACCTTATCGCGAATAATTCAACTACCGAAGAACTGGCGAATAGTTGGGCAAATAGTTAATAAACCGAGTGCTCAGGAAGGCTATATAAGATAAGTTTATGGAGCTGGAATCTTTCCTCGTAATTTAACTCAATATAACAATTTTCAAATCAAGTTTGACTGGCAGAGGCAAATTCTTTTCATTAGAAAAAACTGTTTTAATTTAATTTTGACAACGTTTGCTGCTCTCCAAATGTTTCAACAAAATTCTCGGACTTCTGAATTTAATTTTCACTCCATTCAGTAGCTGATAATTTCATGGGTTTATAGGTTTTCACTTGAACGCTTATCGACGATCCAAATAATCGAATATCTCGTCAATGGCTCCCGCCATTCTCACCGCAAATGTGTTTTTCCCCGCTCTTATTTGATTCATTTTTCATGTTTTCTTTCCATCTTCTTTCCTCAACCCCCCTCATCCCTCCCCTCACCCAACACTTGTGACTCTCACTTGCGGTTTGAAAAGTTTTTGGTCCATCCTTTTACTACGTCTCTTCCACTTCTAAAAACTATATATTGGAGACTAAACTCAAAACTGGAGTGCCAACTTTATTAGGTGGAGATCGTGAAATTGCTGGAAGATTACTTCTTCCATGAGCATTCCCTCCCGTCCCTCCCGTCCCTCCCGCACTTTTCGTTTTTGACTGGGGGGGGGGGGCAAAAACTTTGACAATTGATGGGAGCCGGCCTGCTGAAAATTTCGTGGCATGTACTCTGGCTTATTACGTATTCTACAGATTTTCTGATTTCTCTGAAATGTTGAAATGCAAAAAGAAAAGATAAATAACTTTTCTCCACATGCGAAAACTAATTATTTCCTTCATTACCAGGATTTTTTGTTTAATCACTTTTCCCCACAAAAAATCCTGAGGTACTCGCGTTTTAACTCAAACATCTATTACTTCACAGTTCTCTTCATTACTTTGGCTTCTCGTTAAATGGAAAATACAGAGAATTTCCCATGTGAATTCGTGGCTCCTATCGTCTCGCCAGGCTGACAAAAAAAAACCCCCCTCCCCCCCCCTGTAATTTCTTCATTCGCCGACTAGAAAATTACGTCTGAATGAAAGGAGAGAAGAAAAAAATTTAATAACTGCCAGAACTTCTTGAGAATGTTTCGGTATAGGTTAACATATCTGATGTCTCCTGTACTGGACATCTCTTTGGTCTGATATGAGAGCATGAGTTCAAACGAGAACGAAAATAAAAGATAGGGGGGGGGGGGGAGGGGGGGGGGATTCCTCTTGTGTTAGTGCGGACATTACGTGTGGGGTCTACCTCTGTTGTCCGCCGTCTTTTCCTGTCGTTCTTTTGCCACTGCAATTTTCCACAGTGACTTCTATTGTACCCCGGGACCTCGTGATTTTACAACTCCACGAGGACTAAAGGGAGTGAAACAAGTGGAAAAAAAAAATATAGAAAAAATAAATAACAACAAATGGACGGGGAGGAGAAAAAAAAAATTTTTTTTCAAGAAAAGTAAAATAACAGTGTCCGTCTATTCTGCTACGTTTGAGTGTGTTGAGAGAGTTGAGCTGGTTTTGGTTTCTTCTTTACATTGTCGTACTGATACTGCTGAGAGTCACGTGCCACCTACACCGGCCACTTCTCAATGCTCAATCCTTTCTCCAGGATTTTGAGAGGCCACTGAATCTCAATTAGGTAGGGACTGACGTCTCCAATTGCGAGACACGTCAGCTTCGACTAACCGAGACAATCCTCCCGTGCAATCCGCCAATTTTTTTCCCCCCCGCCGCCGTAATTGAGTGCATGTTCTTTTTAAAAAGTCCATTAACAAAAAAAAATAATCCAATGGAATTTTTTTCGCTGTAATTAATTGAATTTAATTACAAAAATTCAATAATTTTTCCACACGTGTCACATCCTAACTGAGTCCATGTTCTTTTTAAAAAGTCCATTAACAAAAAAAAAAATCCACTGGAATTTTTTTCGCTGTAATTAATTGAATGTAATTACAAAAATTCAATAATTTTGCCACGCGTGTCAGTCACTCGGGGTATTAATGAAGAAGCTGGAACAAAAATTCCCAAGCACTTGGCAGTGAAAAAAAATGTCAAAAAAGCCGGGAAACGTCCTGCCAACGAGTTCTCCCCCGACCCCAGAAAATTGCGAGGATAGAAACGAGAAAAGTTGAATGCCACTGGAGATAGAATAAGAGAAATACTGTATGCAGAGTGAGGTAGTGTACCAGGGTGAAACAGTCTAGTAGTTGGGGCGTCTGCAATGCCCGCAACTTGTCCCCCCCCGGGGGGGGGCCCTACCCCCAACGACTGTATTCTGATAGTAATATTAAACTTGTCCGATGCTTGAGGGGGTTACTAACACATACCCAAACATCACTGTGTCACGTCTCTGGCTCGTGTTGCTCTCAATAAGCCGCGACCATTTCGCTTTCCACACACTGTACACGCTATTCTGAGCAACTAACCTCGAAACTGCAATATTAACCGACACAAAGGCATCCTTTTGCATTCGTCAATAGAAATGAGCTTCATATGTTATAAATTTTTTTGTCACTTTTTACTCGTGCACCTCTCGACGATTTTTCACGGCTGACTTTTCAAATTCATCGCTGGAGGACTGGATTTCTCGGCACAGATCAAGGGTTTTTCGATTTCCCTCATATACCCTGGATTTTTTTTATTTATTTACTGCCATTGACTGAACTCCAGAAATGATAAACCACAGAAAGACCGAATAAATATATTACTAATTTTTTTTTTACCATCCGTGTAATCAGTTTTACAATTGGAAACTCGAGTCAAAAATGTCCGCGAATTGTCTGACGTCAATTTCAATTTCCCTCAAATGTTATGATTTTTTTTTCGCCTTTTGTACGATCGATTGAACATCGGAAAGGACAAACAGCGGAAAAAGCTGGAAAATACGTTGAAAAATTTTTTTTAATGGAATTTATGATTTTTACGATTGAAAATTCTATCGAACGATCCGCGAATTCGTTGACTTCAAGTGACAATCATCTAAAAATCATCGATCCATCAATATCCATCAAGCACCTGATTTTCTCAAGCACAAATTTCAATTCGAGAGTGAAAAAAAAAAAAATAATAACGAGCGATGAGAAAACCAAGTGCCGAGTACATATAAATAAACGGACAGCGGTTGGTATTGCCCCCCGGAGCATCTCGACGTCTATCGCCCGCCAATATCAAACGTAAATTGAAATAGTCACGATATTTCAGCGACAGAATGATATATAAACTGATACATATATATCATTGTATATGACCCTTCATGTGTGGGAGATAGAGCCGGGGGTATGAGAGGGATTTATACCTCCGCGTTGTAATGAAAAGGTGGAATAGAGTTTCGTACGATTTCTCCTTTGCCAAGAGAATCGACAATGTTTTTTTGTATTTCTCGTCGACAATGAAATTTCTTGGTTCCATCAGTCCTGTCCAAATTCAATTTCTTTGTTTCTACAGCCGACAATCCTTTCAATTTTTTTTTTCTCCTCCCACCCCCCTCGCCTGCCGCTCCCCCTCCTCTATCAATTGCTTTTAGATTTTTTTATTTTTTATTTGTGTGTTAGCCGCCTTGAAATCCAAGAATTGTCGCGGAAAATCAATGAAAATGGAAACAGCCAATGAACCAATCGCGAATGCGACACGACTTTTCAGGGAAATAACTCAAACTTGGGAGACGGAAGCAACACCCGCGAAGTCTGGCTATAGGGGGGCGAAAAAAAAAAATAGAGGGAGCTAGGGACACTGGGATATCGCTTATTCCCCCTGAGGCTAGCGTGTTGGCCTAATTACGGGCTTCCACACAGTTTCTCCCCATCTTTTACTCCTATTAGTTTTTTCTTTTCTTTATCATTTTCTTGTTTTTTTTTCTCCCCCCAACCCTTTCACATTGGTATCAAACCCGGCTACTCGTGGCTTAACGAGCGTTTGAATTATTTCTACTGACTAATTACTTGTGTACAGGTACTACCGAGCATGTGCGATTTTTTCTCTTTTCTTTTTGGGACTGAGGGCAGACTAATCGCGGAGAATTTGTAATTATTGAGGGGCATCCAATGACACATTGAAAAATTTTCCCGAGAGTTTAAAATTAATTAATTAACTCGGATTGATTTAAAAATTTTTTTCTCAGTTAGTCATTCAACTCCTGATAATACAATCGACCAAACGGAGGTGAAAAAATATTTTTTTATGTTAAAGACAATATAATTTGGATCTTGGGGTGCGTAGTCATTCGTCGAGTGTCAAATTCCGCGATTGGAGTGAAATAAACCGACTTAAACCGCTCGTTGAGTGCCAAAAAGTCCTTAAATCACTGGCTCCCTCGATATCCCCCAGAAAAATTCGACGGGATGTAAATGTCCCGAGCGATCACCTCTTAAATCACTGGTTTTTTTCTTTTCATTTTAATTCTCCCCCTGCCGCGACTTTGGAAAAATGAGACACTTTCATTAGTCAAGCAACGCCTGAGCGAATATTAGCCATGCATCGCCGTCCGTATTTTGCGAGTCGAAAGTTTGACAGTGTAAAAACAGAGAATTCGTGGGTGAGGGGGGGGGCACTCTGTGTCGAAACTCCACTGAACGATTTTTTGTTAATAGAAAGACAAATAACCGGACTTATGTAGCACACCAGTAGGGATGAGTAGGGGATTGCGGACGCATTCTCCACCTCCGGCCAGTTTTGTCCTTCTTTGTGGTGTACATTTATCAAAGTACGTTGCTATGAGGCAACAAACAAACACGCCTGGACGAGCACGTATCCTACTTTTCTCATGATGAGAAGGATATCAATAACCAGGGATGAAAAAAAAAAGAATAAATGAAAAAAGGAAGAAAAAAAAGAATTGCAACCAGAGGAGAATCAGTTCCTGTTGCTATCAGGCACAGCTATTTGATAAAATGACGGGAAATTGTCAGGAGGTATTTCACAATATCGGCAACCTTCAACTCTCACCGTGGCGTTGGAAAAATACGCTTCAAAAAGAGTACCGGAAAAAGCCAGACATTGGCTCCCTCCCACCCCCCCTCTACACATTCGCGGATGTGGTGAGGCTTTTCGTGTCGACGTGCTGATATTCCCGAATGAAACGCGAAAATTGGAACAATTTTTGGATTTTGACAATTTTTTTTCTTTCCATTTCCAATCTTCGATTTATTTATTGTTACATAGAAAATTCTATGGAAATGAGAAAAATTGAGGTGGCAGGCAGGACATTATTTTGGGTCCAGTGGTGTCAGAAGCTCCGAAGGGGAACTAAAATTTTCAGGAATGTAGGCAGAGGAAAGAAATTAATTCGCGAATTAAATTCACGAACTCCAAGAAAATTTTCACGTTTGGAATGGATGTAGTGACTTGTGAAGAGCTGAATTTACCCCGGAAATAGTAATTGTAATTTATAATTGTCTCTATGAATGAAGGGAGCATGAGTAAATATCAGCTGTGGATATTATGACTGAGAAAGCGTATCGATTTTGATATAGATTGGATCAATGATCCTTGGTGCGAAGGAGAGACCCTTGACGGGAGGACAAGCACCTCATCGGCTCAACGTCAGTGGCAGTCGAGGCTTTTGGCGAGAGTGAGCATCAAGCGGGTAAGGATTTAGTGCGTAGAGCCCTGATGATATTGGTAGGAGGCTTATAAACGTAGAGTCGTGGAGGAACGATGAAAGGGCCCTCCCTCCCTTCCCCGAATTCAAAAACAGATTTGCAGATTCTATTGAGAATATTATTGAGATAAATTCATCCAAAAATACAGTAAAACAAGAGCGCCAACATTGGGCCAGTATTCCGCCGACATTCCGCAATTTGTTGCTAAACGAATAGCATTGAATATTGTTCATTAATATTTACCCAGCACCCGTGGCTAGTGCAGTGATAAAAAATGGAGACTGTTGGCTGAATGTCGGCGGAAGGTCGGCACGTCGGATATTCATTGAAAAAAAAAATCCAACTAATTTCTCATTACTTGGGATACTTTTCCGATAAAAATCAACTCTTGATCTTTAATTATTTACTTCGGCTGCCGTAAAATTGGGGGATTGTCGGGGGTAAGTCGGGAGGATAAAGTAGCCCGGGGAAACAAGGGGGGGGGAGACGTCTATCCTTTCTGTGGCTACGTGGAGGGGCAGTGGGAGGGATCATTGGAGTCTGCCGGCGCGAGCATTTGAAAGTTAGGTGGAAGGGTAGGGGGTGGGAGAATAGCGGCAAACGAGAGGTACGAGTGAGACAGAATTTGAGCGTGAAAGCAAGAGGGTGACTGCACAAGAGACCTCGCAATTGTGCTACAGTCGCACCGCGACACTTCCACGGGTACAATCGCGTCACTCACTGTATTTTTAAATTTTAAAAAATTATCATAACAGTACTCCATTGCCCTTCCCCCCAGTCGCACAACTGCATTACAAGGCTCATTGTAACTAATTAATAACTCGAAAAAGGGGTGAAGTTGATGTAATTTGTGCTAATTGCCACGCGGACGAAGCCCAACGAGAGTGTTTTTTGTTGAAAAAAACGGTAAGTAAAATCCTCTTAATTTTTGGGGGAAAGAAAAATGGAAATCTTTTACTTTTTTTTTTTATTCAAGTGCTGTTGTGACAGTTCTCAGTGTCTGGACGACTGCCAGTGTCATTGCAACCCCTCACTCATTTCTCGGGGCCCCCTTAGCGGTACCTGTTGATGTTTTTCGTGATAAATGAGCGTAAGAAATTGCCCGACGACTTGTTCAGTGTCTCACTCGCGACTCCACGATCATCATATTTTTTTTTTCCACTCTCGGCCACCTCTCGATAAGTGAGCCACTTTCGCTCATTCAATCAACAAATGGCCACCCTTCCACAAGTCCTCAAATATCCTTTCACTCATTCAGACATCTGTGACAGCGTACAACACCTCGATCCACATACAAACCCAAGTAATTTCACTCGCTGATGGGAAAACTTTTTCCACACCGGCCACAACCAACGGGGAATATGGTTATTTACTGGCGCAAGTGCTGACCCGATTGAAAGGTTTGGAAAACAATGTTTGATGCCGTGTCAATGGACTACCGGTGGACGAGGGGAAAAAAAATTCGCGATGAAAAATGATGGCAACCTGCGGAGTAGTTTCCTCACTCGGTGGGGCATTTTTTTTTTTTTTCGCCAAGTTGATTGACTTTAGTTTTATCGACGGGGGGAAAAAAAATGAATTTTAATCGGTTGGACGAGTGCCAATGAATAGTCTAAATTTCGTGTACCACCACGTGGACCTGTTGATAATCTCAGGATTGAAGATCGTGATGGGAATGAGTGATTCTTGCTGATTATGCTGATGGCCAGGATCAGCAGTCGCAAAAAGTCCATCGGGGAAATTCCCGATGACGCCTTGGTTTTTGGGGATTTTGTTTTTTTTTTTTTTTTTTTTTTTTGGGGGATAAGTTTTTTTTTGGTTTCGGGTTTTTTTTCAAAAAATCAATTGTGAAGGGCTGTACGCGGTTTCTTGTTCTGTTTTGTACCGATGGAAAAGCCGACGAGGCACGTATGGCTCCCCCGGGAGCTATGAAATTTCATTTGACGGAGAGGGGGGGGGAAATGATCGGATTGTCTTGATGGAAAATGTGGCATTTCGGTATTGTTGATGGCGCACGATAGCCTCTTATTAAATTGAACTCAGATTTTGAAAGACGAGATTGAGTTGAATTAAAAAATTTGAATTCAATTAAGTCAAATTGTAAATTTTTTTTCTCTCCCAAAAAAAATTAAAAACTACAAAATTATTACTCGAGTGATTTTTATTCAGATGTTGCTCTGCTTCGGAGACCTCAAGACCCCGAAAATAAAATCTGATTCATTTCATTTGCATTGTTTCTTCCAACGATATTCGCGATTTAAAAAGATCCATTTCCCATTCCCTCCCACTTGGAGTGTTTTTTTTTTCAATTGAGAACAATTCGAAAAGGGAATTGTAGAATTGAAAGACACCCTTTCCAAAGGGTCCAAGAGGAACAGAATTGACTTATTCCAGGTGGCAGTTGAGAATAGTAATCAGAGAAACTAATGTCATCGTGAAGTGAACGTCGCCGAAAGTAGCGGATCGATTTGAGTTGAACCAAAGTTTCTTCATCGTTATATAGTTGAGTTTAGGGGGATGGAGAACCGAGTGGAATATCAAAGTCAATAAAGTCTTCCCTACTTTGCGAATTAAAATTGTCGATAAAGAGTTATGAACCCCGGGAATCTGCACAATATCCTTACTCTCAGTGGCTCCCTCAAAAAAAAAAAAATATCCACTGAAAGTTTCTAAAGTTGTACACGAATTGTGTTATTATTAAATCAAATCCGCCAATAGGAAGCAGTCACGGGCACTGATCGATCAAAATAATGATCTACTGGCGCTGGACTGATTGCCGACAGTCGCCCAGCGTTGGGCCGACAGTCGGCGGAGGCCTGGCGCAGTGTCGGCAGTGCACCGACTGACCCAGATGATGCCAGTCAATATTAATCCGACACTGAGATCACTGTCGGCCCAATTCCGGCCGACTGTCGGCGATTTATTGTGAATTAAATGCCGTTGGCCCACTGAATTTTTTTTCACTCCAATAATTCTCTCGCCGTGAGAGGATAAAAATAAATCAATCACCCCACATCTCTTTCCCAACAATCCTATTTTCCCCGTCCCCTCAAACTCCATTCACGATTACATTCAAATGGACAGTAAGTGAAAGAGCTTTAACTCTTGCAAAAAGAGAAGTAAAGGAGATGAGAAGTAGATAATAACGATCGACAGTTCGGCATTAAAAGCATATAGTCAGTCGGAAACAGTTGGGCTGCGTGAGAGATCCATTACTCCATTCTATTTTTTTTCCTCCTCTCTCTCCCTTTTTTTTTACCCCCCATATTTCTTGTCATCAAAAAACACACCGATCATCATCATACCTATCAGCGTCAGGGCCGAATGAAATGCAGAAAAAAAAATAAAAATATAACCCGAGACATTTCGCTCGTCCCTTTCATTTTTAATTCAACATTTTTCATTCCCATGTGGCAATTGTATGCCCTAAAAAAAAAGAACTCAAATTCAAGTAAAATTTGCCGAGAATAATCGGCGATATACATTTGCCATTTTATTTTCGCCGCAGTCGTTTATGGAACAATTTTCACAAATTATTATTATTATTACTATTATTCTTTTTTTTTCCCTCCCCCTCTAGCCGAAATTATCTCCTCACATTCGCGTTACGCATTCGCACGATTCACTCATTCTCGTAACAACCTTTGCAAATACGTTATAAATTGCTCCATATGCACTGTATTAGAGAGCACGAGTTCAATGAGAGGGTGGAGCTGTACGGAGAATCGGGTGCACGCACTGGTATTTATTACGATAGGTTTTGCTGCGAAAATACGCGCCAACCTGAAATTTATTGTACTACTCCCTGGAAAATGGTCTATACAAGCCGGAGTGAAAAAAATAATCCCTGGCAGACGTGTCACCTCCAGCTCTTTATTTTTTTCAATTTTCCCGACTGCTGGTGGACGATTATTTTTTTTTGATTAAAAAATCACTGATTTTTCTTTCGGTAGTTGGTAGAGCGTTTGCAAATTGTGTTTTACAAAGGGAAATTATTGCATTTTTTATAACGAAATACTGGGATTTTTTAGTAGGGGGAATTTTGGCTTTTGCGGCAGTGATGAACGATTAATTTTCAATTTTTTTAATGAGTCGTTTTTTTGTTATAAAAGTAATGTTTAAAATTGTGGGAGTGGCTCTAAATTTCTCACAATAATTATCATTCAGTCGTGGCAGTGATTTTCCCAGTTGAATTAATCACAGTCTGGTTAAAATTGATTAACAAGAGAATGAATCCATCTCTCATTCATTACAACCCAAGAATCAACTGAAAAATTCGTATCTGATAAGAACTAACAAGTTCACCCCGTCAACAATTTCATGCGCCTCAATATCTCCGTATTTTCTTATCAAAATGAAAGAAAAAAAAAATCAGTTTGATGAGGACGATAAACAGCAGTTGACAAAGCAAAGCAGAAAAAAAAATTTCAACCGGAAAAAAAAAATAGTCTTATCGTAGGACTGAGTCCCGCAGGGGGAGGTAGGAGGGTGGAAATGAAACTGGCACAGGGTGGCGTTAGTGGGGAAAAAAGTTCTACGCTTTTAGTACATGGGGAGGATACAAAATGCTTTTACACGCAAGTTACACGACTTGAACGCGCGTTTGTTTCGCACAAAAGTGCACCCGCGCTCTTTTTTCACCCTAGCCCTCTCCCCCCCTAACCAAGCGCCGCAGTTCTCTTTATTTCAAGCCTGACGTACCATTTTAGAGTCGTAATCCAACTGCAGTCTAACTGCTAGGCGAATTCAATTTTTTGTTCGCGTGTTGTGCGATGGAATGTTAAATTTTGAGGCAATTCGAAAGTGGAGCGCAACAGTGAATATGGAGAGAGTGAAAAAAAAAAATTTCTCCAATTGTGTATTGACGTGCAAGTGGAGGGACTCCATTATGGATTTTACTTCGATTGAAAATCATGTGTACTCCTGTAGCATAATGAAATTGCCCTCGCTTATCGCGTAATGCAGAAGAAAATTGAAAAATTTTCAAATTCCGTAAATATTTTTAAACATCCCCCAATTTTCATGCTCTCGGTTACAATAATTCTTGAAAATTCCCTGAGATCTTACATTTTCCAAAAAAAAATTACGCCTCACTCTTTACATTACCGAATTGTTCCGCAATTATCGAATATTACTCTCCACATGCGATTACTGTAATTCATTGGAAATAAATGAAGAGTTATTTCGCGGGACACTTTGAATTTTGAAGAGACGAGAAATTACCGAATAAATTCATATGCGCGAAGTAACATATCCAGATGATGCCAAATGCCCCCCCCCCCCCCCCCCCCCGCCCCCCACTGCCCCCCCGTAGGGTTTTTTTGATGTGCATTTTGAGCAGCTCTCATTTATAACCTCCTGCGCTCGACCACTTGAGTGCCTCTCTCCGCGTCCCTACTTTTCATTCCTCTTCGTGCTAGTCGACGCTTGAAAACAATGGCCAGTGTGGTGCACAGTACTTTGTATTCGTCATTTGCCCACTGCATGTTCACACCCCAATGGGCCACAAGTTTATGCCGATTTTCATTCATTTTCTCTATTCATGAAAAAAAAAGAATTTTTTTTTTTGCTCCCCCACAGTTTTAGTCGAGTCGGGGGGCTGTTCCGTCGTTCATCGACTGACGCCAGCGAGAAACAAAGAGCGAGTGTGAAGGGGGTAATCACACATACAACAAAGACCGGCAAATGTGCGTTATATAATCATAAAAAAAAATGATAAAGACTCGATTAATAATTATTTAACTACGATAACCAGTGGTAGAGGAAAAAAAAAACCAGCGCACCCACTGCCATCGTTGCGCCGACATTGCGCCAGTATTGCTGGTGAAGCGCGATTATCACTCCCCGATGGTTGTCGCAGTTAAATAACATGTTCAACGAAAATTCCGACAATAGTCGTCAATACTGGCGGAACCCTGGCGTAACATTGGCACGCGTTGTATCGTCCCATTGGCTTCAAAATAGCTCACCTCGAGCTAGAGCTCACCCGTCGTTGCCCCCTAGTCCCCCTTCTTAGATCTCATCAAAACTTTACCCCATGTTTATAATCCACTAATCGGCCAGCTTCGTGGCACAATTAAAAACTTGCCCAAGTGAGAGAGACTGAGAGAGAGAGAGAGAGAGACTAAAGGACTTCTGGCACATCTGCAAACTGTATAAACTTCAATCTACATATATAGCAACTCTTCCAGACTCATCTCCACCATTTGACTCGGTTCTTACACCCACCACTGACTTCACATAGTTTCAACTTGATTTTGTGGCTCATGGAGCATCGAATCTCTCCAAGCAACTATGCTCAAGACTTTTCATTCCGTCATCGTTATCCTTCACCCCCCGCCCCGGCAAAACTTTCCACCCGCCCACCCCTCCCGAAATCTTGATATCTTCTTACCCTTCGCCATCCGTTTCACCCTCTCTCTCGTGTTGCGCCCAATTCATATCCTGATTTTTTTTTAAAATATGAAAAGAGACGACGGATTGAGGAAACTCCACACACTTTCCATAATACATCCGGTTTATTTCCATTATCCTCTTGTTTCGTTTTTTTTTTATTTAGTTTTTTTTCTCAGTTTTGCTATCCCTCTCTTCAGCTCGGATTCAACACTCTTTACGGGAAAGTCTATTTTCACTGTTTACTATCACTTTTTCTCCTTTCTTAGACATCTACTTCAACTCACCTAATCTTTCCAAGCGATTCGCTCCCTCAAATGCGTCTGGAATTCTACTCCAGTACTTTTGCTTCATCGGATTTACCTGAAATACTGTCGCCCGGGGATAAGAGGTCTAGATATTGTGGATATTGCTTCTTAGAATTTGAAAGGTTTCGGAAGGGGTAATGGCGAAGGGTTGGGCCCATTTCGCGTATTTTCCCAATTTTTTTTTCCCCCGTTTTCATTTGACTCGTCAAAAATTGTTCAGTTGAATATTTGAAAAAATCTCTCCCTTCAGTTTCAACAATTTTTAATAACAAATCAAAGTGACGGTATTAAGTTGAAAAATCAAATGTTAATAATTGAGTATCTCCTGTTTTTTGAGCGTCTGAGGAACATTTGTTGGGCAAAATTATTTTCTTTTTTCTCAGTCGAAAACATCGATATCCCCCCACTATCTGTTCGCCGCTGCGAACAAAAAAAAAATGTTCGAATCCCCGAGAGTGTTGATAAAAAAGAAGGTCAACGGAATTCGCGTTGAAGCCACAAGAGTCGAATACACATCCCTCCATTCACACATTGGGAATCATCTGCTGCTATCGCAGCCCTCGGCCGTTTTTATCCCACCCCCACCAACCCCCTCGTTCTCTGTTACCCGTTGGCTGCACGATATCCGCCGGAAAACTCGCAAGGGGAATTGATCAGCGAGCCGGCAACACGACGGATAAGTTTAAGCAAATACTGAGATCGTATCAGTGCTTCACGAGAAGTGAGGAATCGCATATTCATGGGAAAAAAAATTGAAAATTCTGGTTTTCATATCGTGTGAAGCCGAAAGAAAATGCACCTTAATGGAGCTGAGATGGATCATGGCGACAATTTTTTATATTTTATAATCGCTCCAGTGAGTTAGTAAAAAATTGTCATCGGATAAATTTCGATTTTTTTTTGTTACATTTTTAAAAATAATAGAGGCCAATATTTTTTTGGAATCAACTGAGCGAATCTAGCGGACCAATTGGAAGCGTCAGACGGTCCTCAGGCTCGACTAATTTTTTATAATACATTTTTTTTTACAAAAAAGAGAATAAAATTGTTGGATATCTAATCAAAAAATTTATTCGCAGCCCAAAAATCATCGTTTGAGCTGATAAAATTTTATCACAGCCCAGAAATAGAAAAAAAAATGGATTTCAGTCGAAAATACGGTAGCCGACAAATTTCTCTAAAGCCTCCCATTAAAAAAAAATCCACTTTAGAAAACAAAAAATTTTTAAAATGTCACGAGTTGCCTCAAATAAGTTTAGTCACCAGTGAAAATTGCGTTGTCCAAAAGAGGGGTGGAAGGGGGATAAAAAGTTAGAGGGAAAAGCTCTCTTCCGTCCTCCGATGGGTTATCGGGGCTTAAAAAAAAATATATAGAGTGATAGAGGGACCACGGAGTGAGGGTCCACCGGGGGGAGGGGTTTTAAAAAAAATGGCAAATAAAATCTGAAACAAAAAGACCTCAGATTGAGTGCAGAGTGGGGAAGAAAAAGAAGAGGGGGGGGGCAAAATTTCCGGGAGAAGGAAAATTTTTAGTGACTGGGTATATGCAGCCGGCTTCCACCAAATGATTCATTTTATTTCACGCCAGGACGGACACGTCGGTCACAGGAGGTACGATCTCCTGCAGGGTGGTACCCACGAAATGCGCACGTTCGGATACAAAACGTCAGGTCTTTTACCCTCTCTCAACCTCACCCTCTACCTCACTTGCACACCCTCGCTCGGTAATATTTCCATCGCCTTCTCTTCTGCTCCACCTCACGTTCACATCGTTTTCATTCACTTTGGCAAAAGAAATAAGGGGAAACTGACTTTGAAAATTGTTTTCCCTGGTTGTGTCACATCACGTCGTGTTTCAGTTAAATTATTCCATGCGAAGTTAATCGAAAATAAAAATAATACTCGCCGGGATTCGTTGTTTTACTTTTTTTGTCCCCGCGGATTAAGCAACTCGAGGTTTTATTTATGGACTCATTTGGCGTATGAAATTTTGTTCAACTATAAATAATGGAGAGATACGATGAGAAATAATCGTAACTATTTTTATTTTGAGTCTCCCCAGAATAACTGACGTCCAATTATTTCAAAAAATTCAAGTAAAAATTTTTATTTTTTTGTTCCAATGGGATCGATTGCTCTGGAATGCATTATTTCAAAATGAATGCAAAATATTTTTTCGAAACGAGAGAAAATACAAAAGATTTCAATAAAAAAAAATCTGAATCATGCGGTTATTCCTACATTTGCATTCCATTACAAAAAAAACATGTAAACTCGAAACTATGTATTCTCAGTACGATCAAACGATTTATTGATTCTACACGAACCACTCATTCCAACTGCAATAAAACCTCGTGGATATAAATATTGATATGTACGCCAATTCGTGACTGGAATTCACAGAATCATATAATCAAATTTTATTTTTTTTCCCCGTCCTCTGTCGCGAAAATCCGCAATTATTATTCCCCGGCAATTATTTCAGATTCCCTCTGCATCATCTGAGAGTCCTTTCAGCAAGTATCAAGTAGAGATAAAAAAATATCAATTAAAAAAATTTTGCCGACCGATTAGGGAATTTTTTCCCCAACGTCAACAGTCCCTAAAAAAAATTCTCGTCCATTTTTGCCACCAGCTAAACATGCAAAATTGAAGTTATTCATTCCGAAATCCCTCCCATTATCATTTCCATTCCCTCCCCCCGAACGCCTCCGCAAAATCGATCGCTGGCTAAAAAAAAAAGGCCGGTAATTCACTGAGTAATTGAGGATATGAATATTCAATTAAATAAATAAAAAAATCCCTTGATGGCAATTCGTTTTGATTTTCCGATGAATTATACCGAGTGATCATTCATGTTTAATGCCTAATCCGGGCTCGGTTATGCAATCCCCCGAAAATTCGGCTACGATGCGTCGATTGTCCATATGACGAGCATTGCACAAAGGGGATTGAAGAGTGGGTGAGCTGCTGGCCAAAGAGTGTGAGTAACTGAAAGTCCATAGCTCGTTACCTGCCGTCATCGGTAATCCCCTTTATCGCGATGGAGATGGATGGAAAGGGCTCTTTGTCGTTTATCAAAAAAAAAATTAATAAAAAATTCCAAAAGCCATGAATTTTCACCTTTCCCCCAAAAAACTTTCGTCATTTCCCTCGTCTGATGTGGTAGCGCTAAAGTACTTCCCCTCCCAACCTTCAACGTCATTCTCGAAGACACCAATTACATCGACTGAGTGATTGTACTAAAGGCGCTTTATCCGATGCTCTTACGAAATTGGCTACAGCTAGAGTTGAAAGGATGCAATAATAAGCATTCCACGTTTGAGGTTTGCTTTCGCTTTTGTAAGCGAATTCGATACATTTTTTTTCCTCTCTCTCTCTCTCTCTTTCTCCTCAATCCCGATATTTGGAGGAAGTATTTTCCGGGTATTTACCGGAATTGGCTTCGGTGATTGAAGATTGAGTGCCGGTATCGGGGAAAATCAACGAATTTTATCAACATCGGGTGAATTTTTATTTTCTCAATAATCAAGAGTTGAAAATGAGAGAAAAAAAATGAGCAATTCGCGAGTAGACGAGCTCACCAATTTACCCCGTGATTCCGAGGATTAAACGATAATCTGGGCATCCAAGGGTTCACCTGTGATATTATTAGCACAATTTTTTCACTAATATCGTAATAAAAAAATTCAGCCTCACGAGATTTAAAAAATTTTTAACTCCAGACTTAAAAATCGCCACTCGAGCCTATCACGTCCCGCTGTGTCCTAAAATTCTCCCCCACTCTCCTCGGTGTCTTAGAAAGCCCATTGTACTAAATCAAATTAACAATAAAATTCTAATAAAGTTAAAAAAAAATTACAAACCCGAAAATAAAAAAATTATCACCTCCAGACTTAAAAATCTCCACTCGAGTTTATCATGTCTCGCTGTGTTCTAAAACTCTCCCCCCGGAGCATTAAAAAACCGCATTACCATCGGCGAAAAAAATCCCCCCCTCCCCGATCAACCCTATTCATTCCCCGAAAGACACGATTGTCCCGGGACTCACCCTCCACCCCCAGAAAAAGGTGTTGAATGATATTGAGAAGAGTGCGGGTCGGTCGGAAGTTGCAAGCACACCAGAAGGCCGTCCGGCGGCGTTGGAGGGGGGTAAAGGGGGTGCTGAGGGGAAGGGAAATATTCGTGATAGTGTTAGTGAGAGTAGTGGGATACAGCGGCTGGGGGGGTAACAGGTCGGATGTCCGGCAGTCCGTCACTGGCTATCCCCTCGTATCTCCGGCGAGAAGCGCGTCATGGCACACTGTGCCTCGCCATATCGCTGCTATAACAAGTCCTGAATATGCATATATTCACCCCCTCCCGGCCCTCCTCCCTCCCGCAACCCCCGGCTCGTAGCCCACCGCACGGCATGTCGAGGTATCCGGAGGGGTGGGCGAGGCTGGAGGGTGTAGAAATGTGAGATGGGTCGGCGATGAGGAGCGAGAGGGACATCTCGGGCCCATGCAAAACCTCATCCGTCCTTTTCTGCATATGAACCCCCCCCCGCCCCCTCCTCCTCCTCCTCCTCACCCTCCTCCTCCCTCCCCCCCCCCCCCCCCCCCCCCCCCCCCCCCCCCCCCCCCCGCCCCTTTTCGAGGGCCATAGGATGGTCGAAGGGGTGGAAGGGAGAAATGGTGCTTTCCCACCTCATTCGCGGCTCTTGCTCCGGTCATTTCCCCAGCGAAAGCACCATTGACGCCAGTTCACTGCTGCTGGTGGTCCCCTCACAGATTTATCACTGTGTATACCCAACGTGTCCCAAAATGTTGTATACATTACTAACCACCGGTGAGGATACACATACAGCGACTGTACTTTCAGTTGGGGGAGGGTGTGGAGGAGGGAGCGTGGGAGGTATATGGTAATTATGCACGGCTCGACGACATTTCAAGGATTGATGGGTCGTGGAAGATGTTGAGGGACTGGTGAAATGGGTATTCCATTGGTGCATTGAAATCGAGTCATTGCGGAGGTGAAACGGGGGAATTGAATTTGATCGGGAGGGGGGGAGAGGGTTAATTGATGACTCGGTGAGAATCGATGGGGTGGAGATGATGGGTTATTTTAGTAGGTAATGTTACAATTGGAGATGAGTGAGTCTGGGGGAATTAAATAAAAATGGGATTTATGGGGGATCGGGGGAGGGGGTGAATTGAGGGAAATTTGGGGGCGGTAGGAGAGGCGGTTGAGGGAAATTTGTTGACTTGTAATGAAAAATTTGTTGATAATTTTTTTGTTCAATGATTAATTGAAGTTGGTTAATTATTCGTGGAAGATTTAATATTTTTGGGATTGCAGAAGTGAAAGATCATCGAGTCGACAATATGAAAAATCATTCAAGCATGAAAAATCAATTTTCCCATCCCTCCTTTCTCCCCCCCCCCCCCCCACCCCCCCCCCCCCACCCCCCCCCACCCCCCCCACTGTCCTATGATGAAGGGATCGTGTGGCTGCTGACGGGAGAATCTTTTGTAATCGAGTGAGAGACAATGGGACCGTACCACTGGAATGTATGTTTGGCAGGATCCAATACACATATGAGAATGGTGGGATGTTGGCGAGGCAATGCCGGACACTCGATTCACAGAATCGTTGCTGGTGGTTGGCCATCCTACCCCACCATCAGCCCCCTCGTCGATTCATGAGTCATGGGCGTTTGGTTGGTGGAGATGGGTGTGAGCATGAAAACCGATCCAATATGATCCATAACCCATATAACCCATGGTAAAATATTTCCAGTTATGTGCACACGGTGCCAGCACCACTCTGATTCAACATATAGATAATGGAGGTTTTCACCTGGCAGGTTTAGTACACGTGGGTCAATGACATTTTTATGTACATCGATATTTAATTGCGTGCTATTAAACATTCATGGAAATTTATTACATCCAGTATTGAATGGATATCGGGAATGAGGACTGCTGATGATGGAAAAATTTAATAGCTCAAGTAGCATTTGCCGATAGTACGAGATTATTTCATAGAATAACAGATAGTGCCGACTTTTTGCCAATGTTCTGCCGACATTTTGCCAATGTTCTGCCGACATTTGAGATAATTCAATAGTCCAATAGGCTTCCAACACCTGTACAACGAGGGGGGTTTTTTTTTTGAGAGCTAATACGAACTGTCGGCCGAGTGTTGGCTCAATGTTGGCAGCGGTTTAACGCCACCCGGACACTCCCGTAAAACCGTCGGTATACCCAGACCTGATGATTAAATCCCGCTGGCAAGAGTGGAGGAAAAAAACTAATCAAAAGTTTCTAAGAATTATTGAAGGCTCGAACGGTAGCGTAAACGCCGCGTAATTTTCCCCCGGTTAACGAAGAAAAATGGGTCTCGTCCTGGCGAAGTGTATGCGCGAGAGCGCCAGAGAGAGAACAAAAAAGAATAATACATTTTATACATTTTTCCCATCGATAGGGACTGGGCGAGTACAGGGGGGGGGGGGGGGGGCGGGGGGGGGGGGCGGGGGGGGGGGGGAAAAACCAATTTTCCACATAATTTTTCTTGAAAAATCAAGCGTTTCCGTTCCGATAGATCTTAGACACTCGATATTACCGCGAGAGACGGAAGTCTATTTGGCCGGTGGTGCACGGGACGTGCTCGCTGACGCTCGTATTATCCCTCGAGGTATAGGGCTACAGACTTCCATTCCACATCTCCCTCACTCTCCTCTCTATTCCAGTGAATGAGAGATGGAGAAAGATGAAGAATGAGGGAGAGTGTGCAACAGAGAGGAGAGGTATACACACGGTGCTTGGCTATTGACAAACGCCCTTGCCAACCCAATCGACGTGAGTCGTAAGGGAAAAATCGTAAAAGAGTAATCACCATTTTTGGATTAAAGGCAAGAGAAAAATAAATAAATATTATCCCCGGCAATAAATAAAATAAGACAAGACGTGGTATTAAAAGTATAATAATCAGCAGAAGATAAAAGTGTAACTCGAGACTCTGGGGCAAATTAAATCGGCAAAGTTGAAGTACATTTTTTTCCCCCCCTCCCCGTTGGGGCACGTCTGACATTGAAACGATTATTCTACTTGGCCCGAGTAAACCCCCCAACGCCCCATTAACCCCCCGCCCCCCCCCCCCCCCCCCCCCTCACTCCTCCCTCCAATCGTCCAGTTCCCTTTCTTCTCCAACAGTTCCTCATCCTGTCGGACTCGCTCGACAGAGTGAATTCCTCTTGAGTAAAGTCGAAGGAGTTGAAGGGAGACCTGGAGAAGGGTGTGGTAAGGGGGTTGTTTAGAGGAGCCAGTAGGGGGTAGTGAGAGGCAATTATCGGCTAGACGATGATGGAAGCTGTAGGTACCGCATGTTATCCCAAAAGGTAGAAGATGAGATTCCCCTCGAGTCAGCGAAATAAAAAGTCATGCTCGAGCTGGATATGCTCACTTGAAAAAGAAAAAGAAATTCTTCTGTTGAGATCTTAAATTAAGCCTCCAGTTAAAGCCCTGAAGGCCGTAATTTGAGACTGTAAAATCTCAACGTGACATCGTAAGTCGCAAATTGAAGATTTTTTTTCTTCTTTTCCTGAATGTTCAAGGTATCCAGCACACACGGATCGTTGGTAGGATATGCTGCGTAACAGAATTCGTCAGTGCTACGATTTTATTATTATTCTTTTTTTTTCATTCTACCACTCGTGTAGAGTGGCCGTGAAGTAGAGCAGTCGAGGCTGAAGAAAAAAGAAAAAATGTGGAGGAAAAAAAAGACGAATTTTGGGTGAAATGTGCAAGGAAAATGGAAAAGAGAGTTGGAGACTGGTAATATAATACCAAATGTAATAGGATATTTCATTATTACAACGAAAGCTTCGTCAGATTATGAGAATTATATACCCAGCCCAGAAGTTTTTAATCCGGCATGAAGCATGAGTGGGAAAATATAAGAGATAGAGAGAGGGAGGGGGCCGGTGGGTGGAGAGGAGACGAATGGATTAGCCAAATGCAACAGAGATTCTGGCGCAAATGCCTCCAGAAAAGAAGTACCTCTATACAACACTCCTGAGTATGAGTGAAGAGAGAGAGAAAAAGTGAGCAAATAGTGGGAGAAGCCAGCTCTAACTCCAAGTAAGAGAGAGATAAAGAGAGAGGAAGAGAGGGAAAAAGAGGAGGTGGTGGTGGACCGAGTAGAGTTTTTTCGTCCTTTGTCTTTGGTATTGCAGTGGATGAAATAAATTCCTAGTCCCCCTGGGACCATTGAGAGTTGGTGTCTTGACATAGATATCCCTTTGCCAGACTTTTTCAGCTCAGACTTCCTCGAAAAAATTCCCCCCCCCCACTCAAATTTCCCACAAGAAATTAGATCATTATCTCTTAAATATCAGCCCCATCATTGTCACCTCAACACAGTGACGTAATATTTCATTGAAATATTAATAATAATTTATTTTTAACTATAATTATAATTCACCAAATGGCCATTCACTCGAACTTTGATATTCGCCAGGCATAGTCAGTATTTGGTATGCTTTATGTAAGCTCATTTCACTCAAACTGACATCACAAACCCTACAATATCAGATTCAACTTGACTTTGAAAGCGCGTGTGCATGCACAACCCCCAACGGACAGCGGGCAATCGCACCAGCTTAACCCGGTTTTCATGATGAGAATGAGGAGAGACCAGTTGAATCGTCTTCCTATGATAGTAAAACCACGGTATTGTAACTAAAGTGAATGCTAGTTCTCTGTAGCCCCCCCCTCCCCCTCCGCCCCCCAACCTACCCATCACCGGATAGAGCAATCATTCCGGGGGACATTGTTGAAACTCCGCTCCAAACCAAGCCATTTATATCGTAGACGTCTATACATTAAGGATTATCGAACAACAATTCCAAAGAGCTTTATCCCTATCTCCAGTTGCACAGAGAGAGTCATCAAGAAAAGCCATTACATTCCTTTCACGTCTTGCCCCCCCTGCACCGGGAGGAAAAAAAATTGATATAATAATTTCGTCTCCATTGGAAACCCCTGGCATTCAAAATTTTCAATTTCAACTGGCAATTGACGAAACGGCTTATGAACAAACTGAAAGATGTTGTTTGGATTAAGTTGGAGATGTGCTCTGATGATTACCTGAATTTTCTAGAAAACATTTGAACCCCCGGAGCGACTCAATTAGAAATATTGAAATTCACCCGGTGGGGATTCTTTACTGGAGTCAGCAGAGGATATTTTTTGGAATCATTAAAATTATAAATCACTGCTTCATGAGATTGCAGAGTGACTAGTGACTCGTGTAAGCCTATTAGACTGAAAACTTCTGCTGAATGGGATATACAGATCAAAGTGGAAAATTTTACGTTCGACCACGTAACGCGCAAAATGAGATGCGACAAGGGCTAACGACGAGTACAAACTTTCCTCATGTATCTGAACTTTACCTGTTTACACACTTCTCTTGTATTCAAGCATGTCATACCGTGTACATGGGTTTGGAGGTGAAGGCAGGGAGAGAGAGAGAGGGAGAGAGAGGAGGAGAGAAATTCTCGTGACAGAAATCCTGGATGCGGAATAGCGTTTCGCTTATGTGTGAGATGCGTTGATGATCACAAGGAGAGTAGGAGGGAGAGGTGGAGGAGGCGGTAGGAAATCACCGGGAGAATATATATTACGTGTTGCCTGGAGGCTTTTGGCTTGCATGCAGTCGGATTGCTACTTCCGCAACAAGTGTCGATGGTTAAATGTCGAATACAAATTCTTTCAATCAGCTATTGTCATTGAAATCGTCGATCTCAACGAGACTAACGGCTATCATGACCTCAAGTTAGAAACCAAATAATTCACTCAATTAATTTTTTTTTTACGTCAAACAATAACAATTGGCTACAGTCGTTACCCGCAATCGTTACCCCCCTCCTCGGACTAATTACCCCCTAATCAACGGCACATCATAATTTCTTTCAACAATGACGTAATGAAATATTCTCCTGTGGCAGAGAAAAAAATTGTCCTGATTCGATTTTTTTTTTATCGCTATCGTCAATACCAATAAGTGTTAAACAAATACGGGGATAGGGGTAGAGGAAAGATTGTAAGGAATGAGTGAGGAAATGGAAAAATGTGAAATGAACATTGTCGAGAAGTTGGTACATACCTTGAAGAAGTACGAAATAAAACGATTGCCATTCTATCTTTGGAAAAGTGTTCGCTAGAGGCGTATTTTCTCTCTATATGCTACAGCAAACTTGCGTCGGGCATACGTAAGTCTCGTATGTGACGGTAAATTGAATTTTCCCTCACGGCAGTGAGTTGGACTAGGGTTGCACTGGATGGTAGATATTCAACGTATATCGAGAATCTAAAAACAGACAGCCATGGCATTGTAGACGAGATCAGTTGGAAGGGGGATGAGGAATTGGTGGTGGAAAGGGAATGGTAGTAGAGGAGTTAGTATAACGTATATAAGAAACGGGGTGAGTTTTTTCAGCCCAAGTGAAACGAAATTCAACGCTTGCCGTTTGAAGTGTATCCGTGGAGGACCTTTCAATCTCCTCTTCCACGAGACCTCAGTTTTTTTTTTTCCTCCACCTCACCCGTTGAATCCGAATTGAAGTCACAAAGGGATATGTATCGCACGAATTGATTTACCCGGTACTGTCAATTTTCCCTGGATGTCTATTTTTCGAGTGGCTTTGTCCAGCTGCCGACATTTAGCCGACACTGCGCCGACAATTGATGAATTGGCGAGGATTGACACAGCATGTGCTCTAAGACCCTCTAAGGTCCACTATCAGATCAATACCGAGCGATGGCGGATTGACGAATGTCGGCTAACCATCGGCCCAATGTCGGCAGCCGTACCCGGCTCGCATTGGGCTAGATTAAATCGTTTATTCGATCTTGGAGAATATTTATTGCATTAGCTTGAGAATGTTTGGAAAAAGCTGACAGTGTGTCCAGTGAAAACTTGTCAAAAGTGGATAACAAAAAGAACGACCACCAATAAAAGGATCCTTTAAGCCGTGAAGTTGCGGTGAACCAAACATGGTAATTGACAGACATGCCGATAGACACCTGGGACGATAGTTTCATGACGCAATGAGCCTATAAACTCGGTCATCAACTTCTTGATAACGCTCAAGTGAGTGTCCATAAAACAGGAGGTTGAATCGTTGTTCATTGTCTTCACACGCGTTTCTCCTCTTTTCACGAAAATCGCTTAGGTTTTCAACAGGAGAGCCGAGGTAGAGCGCGAGTGGAGAGAGTGAGAGAGAGAGGGAGGGGTTTTTAACGGCAATGCGAAGGGGTAGGGGATGACGGTACAGGAGGGCATTTTCGGAAGGCGTGTACTTCATACCACCGCGAAGAACACGCGGGTATAAGAGAATTGCGGAGAGAGACTAGCCCTCCCTGGAATGACACGGACAGAGTGCGGCAATTTCATGCAATACCCCAACGCCGGCATACCAGGCGTTCCAGGGTAAGCGTAGCTTAGCATTTTCCAGCTGCCGTGGAAGAACTCGGCTTTTCCGTGATAGCCAGCATATACTGTACTAATGGCAACGGGTGGGGAGGGGGAGGGGAATGGGTAGGGCAAGGAGAAATCGGTCAAAGTTGATTTTCCGGGAATGCCCTCAGATGTTACATTTTCCGTTTGTGTCTGAGCAATGTTTTCTACGCGCCTGTGCAATGAAGAAAAAATCAAATACACCATATGCTGACTGATCGACGACCTTAAAATGAAATTCCAAATATTTTTAATGGAAAGAGAAAGGATTTGGACCGACAAGTGTGACTTTAAAAATTTAAGAAAATCAGTTTTTCACTGACGGTGGAGAATATTCTCACATCTATCAAATTTGAAATACAAAAATTCAATTCAAATTGCACTCGTATCATCCCGGCGCTTGACAAGTCATAATCCCCATAGATTCCCATAAATTTTACCCTCGAAATTCTCCGTTGTGCCCTTGGGCAGCGATGACAAGGTAAATGTTTGTTGGATATATCCAAACGCTTCCGCACCCGATGTTTAACGCTCACTCGCACTCCATTCGTTGCCGATTATATTCAACAGTGTAGGGTCAGTTCGTTGATACATATCCACCGAAATATCATTTATGTCTACATAAAAATTGCACATGCGATATTGAATTGAATTTTATGATGATTATCGATTTAGTTTTCCGGTGGAAAAAAAAAAACCGGACCTGTTAATGGACAATTTGTCGGACATAGAGAAAAAAAAATATATTAAAAAATACTGATGAGGGAATTTTGGAAAATTCCAGAGTCAAAAATAGCCGATTTAATATTTTTTAAGTCTCAACGTAGTCTCCTTTGTATTCAAACGGAGTTAAAAATTTAATTCACGACTCAAATTTCGTGTGGAAGGGCTTTTATCATTTTCAGCGATAATTATTCCTCTCCCACGAGCAATCCATTAAATATTTTACGCCAATTTTTAATTTAATATATTCCTCATTAAATGAGAATAGACGAATATCGAATTTCATCCCATCAGATACGGTAACTCAACATTTATTATTCTCCCCCGTGACATTTTCGTCTCTCCCATTGTAACAATCCTAAGATCCCAAAATCAGTATGACTGCACACGGGGTTATACTACTCGCTCCGTGTGAAATACCAAAACTTGAGTTTAGAAAGTGGAGTGGAGGGCTGGTTATACGTTGAACTTCTCGATTCTACGGGATTTTACGATATATTCGTGCCACCAAGAGAAAGAGGAGAGAGGAGAGGAGAGAGAGAGAGAGGAGTGGAGTAGCTACTGACTCTCTTTAGAGCTCAAGTACGGTAGCGACGATCGTTTCATCGGTATCGAGGCGTTATTCACCGGATATACGTGCGATAGCGGAGCCACTCCTTTTCCCGTATACTCTGCTGTGTTTTCTCTCCTCTCTCCCACTTCCCCCTCGGCCCATTTGCACTGACAATGCCGTTTGCGTGATCCGTTGGAATAGTCATGGGTACATATAAAGAAAAAAAACAAATTTCAATTTGAGACCTACAATCTCAAATTGACACTTATAAAAAGCTCAAATTGCCACTGGAAAATGTACAACGAGCTCTCAAGATCGCAATTGAAAGCCGACAACTGTAGTTCACATTTGATTAAAAAAATGTAAGCGCTCAAAAATATTTAAACAATTAAATCCGAGTGCCATTGATTTTTGACTTGAAAAAAAAAATGGGAAACGATGAAAAGCGGGAGAAACGAGCCCTCTCACCCTCTCATGTGAGGGCGGCATTGATTTTCCAGTGGGATTTTCCCGATCCCTGTAAAACACGAGCCATTGACTCCCGCAGGACTTGCCCAAGGCTTAACAAATAATATATATTTTTTTGGCCCAAGCTTGACCCTCTTCTGCTTTTATTTATCTCTCACGAGAGCTCGAAAAACTCCTCCGGGAGTTGGAGCCGAAGACTCCCACGGCAATTTCTATCCCTTACTCTGACGACTCCTCAATGAGCAATATTTTATTTACGCATAAACAACATTTTCCCGGGCATAAAGCGGAATTTCACTCATCAATAACGTGAAAAAAAAAAATTTGTTTACGTGCAACGATCGCTGGCTAAAATATTTCAATTTTTTTTGGTTTCCCTTTTTTTTTTTGTCTTCATTCTTGAACAATATGGCTCTCACGGTGAATTTGTAAGAGCACGAGGGCTCCCCGAGGCACTCGAGGAAGTACCGATAAAGGCATCAGATTGAAAATAGAATGACAAACTTGATGGAAGAGTTGGGCAAAGTCAATTGGCGCTTAACAAGGTCTCGGAACTGGCGCCAACGGGGGCCTCCGGAATGGAGTGAGAAAACTCATTCTCCCCTTTTTTCTCGTCATTTTATTTTTCATCTGTTCTTTTTTTTTTAATCCTAAAGTTAATTGAGATTTCGAGACACTTGATTAGCAATTTCATTCAAATTTTTGGGAATTTTTACTCATAAAAGTGAGAAGCCGTAATTTAGTGGAATTTCTCCATTTTAACAAATTTTATTTTTCCATTTCAAATTGACTCATCGAAATTCGCATCAGTCGATCGGCAGTTATTGACGATTGAGTAAAATTTCAATCTACCCCAATTACAATTTTTACTCAGATTAAAAAAATTAATGATTAATTATTTAAAAAAAACAAATGGACTCAGTTAATTTGGCTTTCGCGTATTTCTCAGACGATATAACAACCCTCCAATGGATCAACAAAACTCCAATATATCAACCCCCGTGAGCATATAATTCACCTGAAAAATCATGGAGCCATGTAATTTGAGAGAGCGAACGACCATTTCGAACAGTCGACAATTTAGTTCCGTATTACACAAGTGTAATCATTCAGCAAACTGTCGTAATTTAGATGGTACACTGGTGTGGTCAACCGTTACTCCACGTATTATTTGCTCCCTCCCCCTCTCCCCCCGGCCGGTTTATTGTGGCTTGTTTCAAATACGCAATTACGAGCTGTTGAAGTGTATCAATAACTTGACCGCTTATGCATTTTCATTATGACAATGGATTGACAATGTCCATTACATTACCCGACTGAATATAAATTGAAAATACAAATGAAATCACGTGAATTGCCTCGAAGAAAGTATTCCTTCAATATTTTTTTTCCACCCCCTCCAAACGAATAAAAAAATTCTCACTCGCCCAATTTCATACTACGAACTTATAAATTGAAAATACCAACGACAAATTTCATTATATACGGAATCATTTATTCCACATGTTCGTCTGGTGTCTGAGAGACAAAAAAGATGGTCAACAAGAAGGGGGTCTCGGAAAATAGGATTTCGCAATAGTACCAGACCCTATCATTCACACGGACCTCTGACACAGACACGCGTAATTCTCGTCTCCTCTATATAGTTTTTTTTTTACCCCTCGTTCCCTCTCCCGCCCCCCCTGGTCGTTTTTTTTCCTCCCATACCCAGCTGACGTAGAGAACTACCAATTTTTCTGCTTACTCACGCTTCGCCATTTACCCCGTGAACATTTTATTATTTACCGAGCAGGTCATATCCAACCATCGGGGGATAATAGTGTTTGGAGAGATTTAATGACACGTTCTCAACGGGATTGGTTATCCCAGAGGGACAGCCCTGGATTCACTTATGAAATTACTGTTATTTTCGGTCTAAAATAACGAAGTGGAAATTTTTGAGGGTATGGGGGTGGGGAAAAAAAACTGGAGGACAAACGAGTGCCCTTAAAATTACGGTAAATATTGGGGGAGGGGGGAAAAATATTTTTTGAAGAATTTTTCAACGAATAGGCAATTTCAATTATCCCATTGAAATAAACATTACCCAACGGTAATCTCAAATTTGTCTCAATACGCGTTTATCTTCCGCTATCCCAACATCTTTGGGATTTTCTTCTCAAGCTATATCTTCCAAGCCTCAGTGAATCTAAGCATACACATATTCAGTTGGCAGTTGTGCAGAAGTCTAACGGAGGGACTCTCCCTCTCTCTCCCTCTCTTCCTCTCTCTTCTGCACAACTCTCGAAAGCTGGTAGAGAACTCGGAACGTCATGACACTCTAAAGCCATTATCGTTACAGCCGAGTGTGCCAGTCGCCTGGCTGTACCTCCCCCTCGAGCCCCCTCCCGCCCCCTCCCGCCAGCCGCCCCTCCACCTCTACCTCACTACCAGTGGTAGTGCGATAGGAGGTTCACAGAACTCCTGGCGAATTCATTTCCACGTGCTGTAGTACCTCTTACTCTTCAAAAAATATTAAACACGTGGGACTATCTTAACTCACCCCCTTCCCACCCCAATCTCGATGCGAGAGTACAGGGAAGCGAATAAAAATTGCAATTTTCAAAGCAGGACATGCAAAAAAAATTGCAATCGCGCTAATGCACTTTTTTTTTTCGTTCAACTCCAGTCGCTGACTATCGGCTCAGCCTCGGCTCCAAAGCTGAGCCGATAGGGAAATTTTCGGGTAGTTTATAATGTTCATTGTTAAATGGAAAAAATTCAACTAATTTTTTAATAATAAAATGAGTAAATGTTCAGGTGAATTAACTATTGGTTACGATTACGCGTTTAAGAATGAGCATTTCAAATTAAATTCCACCGAATTCAATCAGAGTTTGTAGGGAGTCCGCAGATCTCCTCCTGAATTTTCCCCACCCCCACTTTTCGCGCGGAAAAACCAAAATTACATATTCAGTTATGACAAAACACGAAGAAACCAATTTACCCGAGAATGTACTCAACCCAAAGCCCGACCAAAGTTTCATTATCCCCCCCCTCACTCTCTCGCGCTCTCTTTTTCTCTCACCAGTGTCACAATTTTCCTCATCAGGTCTTCATTCCTCCCCACCGGGGAAAAAAAAAAGCTTTCCGGGGATTAAGCGGAGGAACGGGTCAATGTACAATTGACCATATCACGTAAAAGGATCGGAGAAGATTCAAGGTACCCTCCGGACGGATCAACGCAGAAATTGGACTTTCAGGTTGGCTAAAGTACATAGATATACCCCCGCCGTACCTCCTTTCTTACTTCAAGTTTGCCATCTTAATCCAAGGTGACTTAAGTCGCCGAGAGTGAGATAGGACGATCAGAGGAGGGAGAGGAAGTTGGTCCCTCGTCTCCTCTTACTCGAGTATTAATTCCCGGTTGTCTAATCCTGTCGACCGAATCTGACGCGCCAGAGGTACTGCCCTGGATTCGCCCGAGTAAATCATCTTGCTTATCAAACTTGCCCTCCCTCCTCTCTCCCCCCCCTCTATCCCCCTAAACCCTATCCTTTTCGAAGTTAGAGGGAGACTGAAACATTGAGGGAGCAGATGAGTTAAATGCTCCAGCAAAACCAACTGGCAAATTCAATTCCGACGTTGCATTGTTTACTACCTCGAAAAAAATATCATTTACTTAATTTAAATTAATTTATTTAATTTTTTAAATTTTGTCTTCAAGTCTTTAAACATTTGTTTGTGTCTTAAAATTTTTCTCTTGTTTTCGCTAATAACAAAAATGTTTAATTTCACCTTGTCGATCATTAATAAACAATTTCAAATGATCCCCCAATGTAGCATTGAAATTTGATTTAAAAAATCCCACAATTCACCCCCGAATAATGAATTTACCCCAGTCGCACCCTTTCACGTTAAACTTTTCATCAGAAATTGAGGTGAAGTTCATTGTGCCCCACTGGGATAACAACTCGAAGTCCTGGATATACGTAACTTATTTCCATGAAAACTTTCTCGATCTCCATGAAGAAAATTCTCCAGCCACCCTCCCCTCACCCCCTCCATCCCCCTCAGCGGCCCGCCACAACCGTCTAAATTGTACATACGCACACAGCTCGCTCGCATAAAATTAGTTGAGGTTTACGATTCTCTTTCGTGTGCCATTCTTATTGCTCCCACCCACTGCCACCCCACCACCTGACAACCGGTCGAGTATAGAGTAGAGGCTGCGCAACAGAGCGAGATGCAAATTCAACGATACAAGTTTGGGATAGCATTGCCAGCCGGTTTTGGTACAGCTGGCAATGCTATTACGACTAAAAAAAAAAAAATAAAATCTATTATTTCAGCAGTAGATCTGATAAACCGCGATTTTAGCCCCGTTAAAAAAAATTAATTTTGCGATGGAGTGGAAAGAAAAATTAAATTTTTCCAATCGAATATTCTCTTGGCAAAAATTGAAAACTAATTTAACGGTAGGAATTTCTTTGATTGTCCAAAATAAATACGTTGGCCAGAATTATTTATTATTTTTTTATATAAATTGTAAATTCTCTCAGAAATAAAATGACATTTGATTTAAACTGATAACATGAAATCATTTGTCGAGAGAGTCTCGAAAAACCAAAGTCATTACAAATTCAATTTTCAAATCACAAAGAGTTAAAGTTCTACAAACACGCCTGTCTGATTTCCCCCCCCCCCCCCCCCCCCCCCCCCCTAAAACAATGTGCATTCATTAAACTTTAACGTATCAGTCAAAATGATGACAAAACGCGATATAAACAATGATTTTGTGTTACGTTGTGAGGCCAACATGACGTGTGATTTAGTAATTGAGGAAAAGACGGCAAATGGAATAGTGAGAAGTGAGGGTGAATGTTGAAGAATGAATGGAGAAGGTAGGGCTGAGGGGGAAAAAAGAAGGCAAGTCTCCGTTCCGCCCCCCCCCCCCCCCCCCCCCCCCCCCCCCCCCCCCCCCCCCACCCCCCCCCCCCCCCCCCCCCCCGCCCCCACCCCACCACCACCTCCAGGAAGACCTCCGGCGGTGCCTAATGAGCATCCTGTTCAGGCATGCACACCATTCCCTCCATTCACAATTCCACCGCGTTTCTCCCAGTTATGCCCAACGACTGCTCCCAGAATTGAAGACCCTCTCCCTTCCCTATCCACCCTACACACAAGGTGCCTCGGTCCTTGTCTCTCATTCTCTCATACCAAAAAAAAAAAAGAAAAAGAAAACCACCAGGAGATCAACTCGAAAAAACTTACAATCGCCACCGAAGACCATTGTCTATCTTTCGCTATCCATCCACCATTCTATATTCTATTTTTCATCCCTCCCACCCTGTACGAATTACGAAGTGAATGGTGAAGACAGGGGTAGGGTGAATGTGACAAAGTTCAAGGGGGGGAAAGAGAATTTCTTAAAGATCCTGAAAATTCTTTCTCTATTTCAATTTTTTTTTTTTTTTTTTTTCCCCGGAATAAAGTTTATAATAATGGGGGAATTTGAAATGACCGGAATGAGAAATAGAAAATGAGCGTCTTTAAACTGTGAGAAAATCGACGAGGTAAATAATTGCAAGAGGAGGGGTCCGGGGCGGGGGGCAATAGAGGGGGGTATAATTATACCGAAACTCCGAGAATCGATGAAACTCCAACTGCCTCTCTTTGGCCGAGTATTTTCCCCATTGTTCTGTTCATCTATACATTTTAGGTCGCATTCAGCGATTCAGGGGAAACGATCAACTTTGCCATTTTAACTTTGGCAAGAAATTTTGAATATTAGATTTCTTTTCATTGAATTTTTGATTATCACATCCGCACAATTGACACATTCACAGCAATTGAATCTCTCTATTGGATTTATCATCCATTACTTGAGACAAAAACAAAAAGAAAATGTTCCAATTTTCCGGAATTAATTACTCATTAATTTTCACTGGATTTTAATAAACGATTGACATGTTAATTAATTTTCACCCCTTCGCTCAAATCAATTATTGAATTTAATAAATCAGCAATGAAATTATTCATCATAGACAGCCTTGAACAATCAAATGAACAAATCAAATTTAATGGGAATAAAGTTTCGATTAATGAAATATCTCCAGTGAAGCCCAAGAATTTCAATGCAAGATATTCAATGGAATCGCCTCTTTCAACCTATGAAGCGACGATAACAACTAAAATTGAAACTTCAATCCCCAATTGAAACCAAATACAATCTAGATCTACCGAGTGTAACAGGCCCACCCCCCGCCCCTCCCCAACACAGAGAACCCCCGAAAACTCGATTCGATTGTTCATATCGATTAGATGTTCAAACGTTTCGGAACTACAGCACGAAAATGTAAAGCACCGCTCACGATACAAAGGAATTCAACGGAAAATCGTACGTGACTCCCGATGAAAACCGTTTGCCTCCGTACTTTTCCTCCCCCTCTATTCCTCCTTGTCCCGCAAAATCCAGTTGAGTTTTCCCCCCGCACCGAGAAAACTCACGGTTACGGTCGCCAATTCAAAGCCAATACAGTACCACCGTAAAATGCGTTTGGTCGAGCCATCAAAGCGATAACAAAAAACAAACACCCTTTGAATTAATTCCACCGAACAAATCACTTTTCAAGCATTCGTTCCACTCTCTTTCGTTCCTCTCTCTATTTTTTTTTTAATGCCTCCCGAAATGTTTTTCGGCCAGTCAATTTTTTTTCTACTCCTCTCACTG
>JAPYZN010001237.1:0-28148 GCA_030522865.1 Psyttalia lounsburyi
AATTTTTCATCTCAATGTGTCGAAAAAGTACTTTTCAGTCACTCGACGTGAAGCGGAGAGTGACTGAAAAGTTACTTTTCCGACACAGCGTGATGAAAAATATGTTAACGACATAAAGACGAAGATGAAATAAATAAAATATAGTGTCGAAGCAAATAGAAACGAGTAAAAAATAAAAATAGAAGAGAACGTGTCAGCAGCAGTAGCAGCAACAGAAATAACAACGATAACAATAACAACAACAAGAAGAAAAGCAAATACCAGAGTTTTCTTTCCTCCCGATTTATGGCCAAACGTCTGGCGTTTGACATTCGTCGCGATTTTTGCGCACCAGTGAGCAATCAAATTTGATGGATTAGAAACAGAGGTTGGCGATAGATTTCTGGCACCGCTGGGTCCACCAGTGGGTTCACTTATTTGTCGTCTGTACACCATAGCCTCAGATTTTAACGTGCAAACAAGTTAACAGTCTTTCCCCTCATCATATCAGGGCCAAATTGCAAGTGCAAGTGAGTATCTCTATTCCCTCATTATCATTCACGCTATTACCATTGTTACTATAATATCCATGGCTCTTAATTATTCCATTTCCACGCTCGAAGAGAGAAACTTGGGTATAGGAATCAATTAAAATCATCTTGAGTCACAATATCGGTGTGATCAACGGACTCAATCGCGAACAACTGGATCGAGCGATAGCTCCTCTCTCGGGCTCATATATGAGTGCTGTATAGTTGTACATTAGCGCAGAAGCACAGCGGGCTATGTACCACCCTCAGGCGGGAAAAGAGAGCTTGGGAAATGGGTCAATAAGTGGGTCAATTGACGTTGGCGAAAATATTATCAGATAATTCATATTATTCTTTGATAAAAATTGGGTATTTTTAATCACTCTATAACAAGGGGATAATTTCTCTTGGCATTGGCATCTTGTAATCGTACGAATCTAATTGAACTTTTGGGCAATTATATTTGTATAAGGAAAAAATTGCAGAGTTTGCGATGATCAGGGGTGTTTAACGAGTCCTTTTGTTTATCAACAATAATTTATTATCATTGATAGATAACGTAGGGATAACATAGTATCCCTTGACATCTGGTGTACAGATCCAACTGAAATTATGGCCCATGTTTTACGTTCTTTTGCCGTACTGCTTCTAGGGCTTTCTCGTCCGGGAATTGGTATTACATACTTCCCAAACTCGAAAACCCTAAAATCACTACGGCAAAATATTATGCCAAACTCGAAAACCCTAAAATCACTACGGCAAAATATTATGCCGGACGGTACCTTATAGGGTTTTTTGCACGCGTGGTTGGCCACCTCGCCTTCGGCTCGGTTTGCCAAACGCCACGCGAGCAAAAAACCCCATAACGCCCGTCCGCCAATATACTATTAAAGAATATTGATAGCCGAACGGTTAAAAATATTCACCCGAATGTTCTCCATTTCTTTCTGATAATGAAGTATAAGTTTCATCGATTGAAAATTTTTAATTGTTGTTCAAGATTTCTACTAAAAGCCTTGAATTTTTGTAGAATTTTTTTCACTCGCCTCTCAGCATCACATTACGTCCACAGCACAGACCATAAGACAACGAAATCTACGAAACTCGAGAAACACGCAATTCGTGATAATAAAGCGGAGTTATCCTCGCACACGATAAGAAAGCAGTGAGATGCAAAAAGTGAAACAAAAGATAATAGGACTTACGCCTCTAGCGTCACGGAATAAGATAGCAGCATGCACGGGATCCAAACAGGCGTCCGAGGCTCTGTGAGGTATAGCTGGTGTTCCAAGTGACAATCGCCTCTGTCCAGGCTCCAGAGAGTTTCTCCGAAGTGCACCTAGGAAAATTATCAGACTCCATTGATATTTTTCTACATTATCAGTAAT
The DNA here is from genome assembly GCA_030522865.1 of Psyttalia lounsburyi. NCBI lineage: Eukaryota > Metazoa > Arthropoda > Insecta > Hymenoptera > Braconidae > Psyttalia > Psyttalia lounsburyi. The sequence goes on from JAPYZN010001237.1 coordinate 1,898, forward strand.
GAATAGTTCGAGGGAACTGTGAACATTTTCATTTATTGCAATCTTCCCATGAAATCGGCTATTTATTAACGCAATTTTTTTTCGCTTTGGATAATTGAATCTTTTGTCTTGGATCGATTGAACAACTTGCCCATTAGATTGTTCTTGAATTGTTGAAAATTTAGTCACTATTGGTGGACAAAACAAGAACAAGACAAAACGGTGAGTCCATTAGGAGGAAATCTTTAATTATATATTTGCTAGTTCAATTCTTTCAATTGAATGATTTTATTTTATAATTAATGATTATTTGTGAGCTGTCACATGAGGATATTGTCCCTTATCCAGCTGACATGCTATCGCATGATTTTACCGATGAATTGTGAAATAATAGCAGTTAATTTGGAATTTTACATTGTACTAGGGGGGCTTCGGTTGCCAGCTCCAAAGGGGCTTCGTCCCCCCGCTCCCTTGCTAACAGTCGGTCATCAGCAGTCGTCTTTTCCTTCCCGCAGGAACGAAATATCATTGGCCGAAAAACTCATTTCATACATCGCATTTTCCCTGTCATTTGGTACACTCATTTAACCTCCATTCAAATGAATTTGCTTAATTAATAATCCATTAGGATGGTATTCATATAAATGTATATTAAAAGATGATTAGTTAAGTGACTCTACATTAATCATCGCCTCCAACAGCCCTACCAATGTAAATATAGATAGACAGACTCTATTTATAGATTGATTAGAGATAGGATAATTTTCCTTTCCTCCCAGAAATGTGGGGGTTAAACCTTTGAAATTGAAAATTAAGTTGACTCCGAGACTCCTCATTGTTTTTTTCGTGGCATTATAGATGGGCCATAGAAAGAAAGTGGAATCTAAAAATTCTACTCTACCTCCGCTCGTTGAAAATAGATACAAAAAATAATGTCGCCTCAGCACGTGCTGTTCTGTCCCCTCAAGCCCACATATTGCCTCCTACCTTCAATATTACATTCTATTTTTTTTTGTAACCCTACACTTTGAGCAACCTGATCCTCTCCTTACGTGGCATGTGATTCAAGACTTCTGAATGAAGTCTGACCTTATCAAAAAAGTATCTAATGCTCCACGGAATTAATTGATTGACATCAAAATTCCCAAAGGAAATCGTCACTGACAGTTTGACCTGACAATTGAGAAAAAACTGCCAGGCACAATCGAATGGTCGAATGGAATTTACAATCTCACGGAAATGTATATTAATCCCATAAATTCTCATAGGAAATTCACCATCCAGACTCTCTCTCTCACACCCTAAGCCTCACTTTTCCCTCATCCTTTCCACCACCTCCACCAACTTCCACGAACTTTGAAATCCCCAACGGAATTATTAACTCCCCTTAAGATGTTTACCTTGCCGCAGAATGCTCTCGTAAATCCTATAAGTAGTTTCACAGTCAGCATCGATTTTCGGAAGCGCCATCCGTATCCCCCCATCTAAACTCTGACTTCTATTCCTGAACTCATCCTCCTTCTTGGCCTTGACCGTGTCTTGGCACTCGCTCTGCCTCCTTATGTGGCCCAACCTCCTCCCAAAGTGGCGAATCATCTCTTGAATGCTGTGATGATGATGATGATGGTGATGATGCTGCTTCTCGCTTTCGCCAGTGGGACTGACCGAGGTCGGCGAGTCTGCACTGCTCTCCGAGTGACGATGGCCGTGTCGATGGAGCTTGTGAGTTTGCTGATGGGAATTCGGATGCTGACCATAAGTTCCATGAATCGTGTGGTACACTGAGTGAGCTGGATACTGACAATTAGTGTAATTTGACGAGGAAGAGCCGTGACTTGAGCCGTAGGAAGTGCTGGAGCCGCACGAGTAAGTCGAGCTGACTGAGCCGCGCGAGAGGTGACGATGATAGAGGACTTTTCCGTCAATTGTGGGCCTCTCCTGGTGGCTCAGGAGATCGCTGAAAATCTTGGAGTTCTCCTGCTGGTAACTCTGTCTCTTAACTTCGCTCACAGGCGACACCTTGTCCTGGCTACTCTTGGAATCACTGCTCGAACTCGAGCTGTGATGCGACAGGAGATGTGTGAGCCCGTACATTGCGAGAGATTTTCTTTCTTCAACGAATCAGAAAAACACCATCGGAGTCCTAATGGAGGCTGTCCTAGATAAGAGCCGGCCGGTTATTACTCTATTTGAATTTCAAGGGGACGAGCATTTACGGTGACATTCATTCCGGAGATTATGCGAACCGAGGTCACTGGTGGAGGATTACTCTTGATATTTTTGAGGTCTTGAGCAAGTTCATATCATTTGTAGATGGAATAATGCCGCAAAATTTATCATACTCTGCTTTATTTTTTGTTTTCTCCAGTGCAAACCAAACGAAACTATCGGTGGGGATAGATTAAAGTGGATTTTTTTTTCTTTTTCGAGAAAAAATCGGAAGTTTTTCTTTTTATTCTATTCACAAAGTGAATTAGCGATGATTACTGTTCTCATTACTCTCGTTTTTCGCTCGTTATCTGATTGTCACCTACAGTTTTTCATGTTCAAAAATCAGAGAATTTATTCTCATGATGAGCTTGAAAATTTGAGTTTTCATTGGAAACTAACAGTTTAGATTTGATAAATTTATTTCCATGAAAAATTCATTAATTTCGATAAATTCTTCAACACGTGCGAAATTCTATCAACAATTCGCTGACCATTTACTACGACAGCTGAGATTCTCATCTGATAATAAATTGAAAATGTGACAATTAACTTGATTAAACCCGCAACACCGAAAATGGACAAATCTCTTATTCTTATTGCAAACAAGATTCCCCGAGTACCAACTTTATATTACGCAATATCCTGAGATGTGTATTGTAAAAAAAGTTCATTAAGATTTTCGAAAAACAGAAATCACGGTGAACAGGTGACTCCACAGAATACGAAAAACAAGATTATTCTCTGGATTATTCATACCCCACGTGACTCAAAGCAGTTGAGAGCTGTATAAATATCCATTAATCTGCATTTTCCCTCTATAATGACATTGTTATTTCCGATTTTTCAATCAAACTGTTTTTCAATCTGAACTCGTTACACGACAGCAAACAGAAAATTTGTTACAAAAAATATGATGGAAAAACTGCTCCAAAAGGAAAGGCAGAACCGACAAATGGAGCGAAATTGCATCGACCTTGACTCATCGCGGAGAAAAAAAAAATCCTCCTCCTCTGTATTTAATTTATATTCCCGAACGTAGGAATGTTGGATCACAAGCCAAAGTACATCACCAGGTGAGCATCCATAATCCCAAACCAATAAAATTTATAAATACAAATGCTCATGCCAAGTGTACATACGACGTGTGCTTAATAAAACAAAAATCCGAGCACTCTTATCACAAGTGCCTGTTATATCTCCTCTCCATGCACATTTACAAAGCCAATTAATTTGCGAAAAAATACTCCCCAACAATAATTGAATCGCAAACTCCAGAATTAATTTCTGGATTATTCTGGACTCTGATAACAGGAGTATAACAATACTGACAATATCTCCGGCTGGCTGTGTATCCTCAATACTCCCACCAACAAAATTACAATTATCACCTCCCCGAAATCCCCCGGAACGCTCTCCAATTCGCCAATTAGATATTTGACTCGTGAAGAGGAAGAAGAAAAAAAAAGTATGATTGGATAGAGCCAGAGAAACTGGGACAGCGAAATAGGCTAGGCGACCTAGTCAGGACCAATAAAATTTCCCTGATCTTGTAAAACTCAAAATGTAACAAGCCCCTATGAGACACTGGCAACAGCGAACATTTTCACTCCCACCAAATGACTATTTCCAATGCTTCATCATAAAAAATAGTCAAGCCAAAGTATTATTTAGCCAAACTAAATATCCATAATCCTCAACCAGTAAAGTTTATAAATAAAAATGCTGAGATCAAATGCACTCACAGCATGAACTTATTTGAACAAAAAGAATTCCTGCGCTCTTATCACTAGCTATACAGATATTGTTCCTCCCGATTCACCTCAACAAGGCCAATAAATTCCTCAGAAAATATTCCCCCGATAATAATTTCCCGAATCACGTAGCAATTGAGCTCCGATGGCAACAGCACTAAAATAATCACACGTTAATCACCAATTGAACATTTCACTCGTCAAACGTCAAAAAAAAAAGGGGGAAAAATGATTGAATAGAGCCGGGGAAACTGGGGCAGTGGAATAGACCTGGACCGAATAATTATCCTGCTCTCGTAAAACTCAAAATGTCATTCCTGATCCCACTGTTCGCTGTTCACTGACAACCGTGAAAATGTTGAGTTGCGACAACTGACCCCTCACGATTGTCAAAATTCACTGGCCATTCTAACCGCAATCCAATGTATTTTCAATGCTTCATCGTGAGCATCATGAGTGAAATGTCCCACGACCAGCCGACGAATGTCAACGATTTGCGCATAGATTGGCGCAATGTTTACGAGGCTCACACGCGCTATTGGTCCACCAGTCAAATAATCCGACAGTGACTCGCAACCCAAAAACTTGTTTTCACTAGTTTTTCATGCTCCTTCGTAACATACAACAACTCATAACCCAAACATTCGTTTTTTATCAATGCTCTGGCGATATTATTGTTAAAAATGAAAGGAAAAACAAATCGTCAACCACTGATTTTCCCACGTGTCTCCGGCTTCTTAGATTTATTTTTTAATACTCGCTGCGCATTTGATGCCGCGTCGGCCCAAACAGACCACCGATTTCGAGCCGCTTTTTTCTTAATTAATGTTTTCTAGGAGGAATTTAGCGTTTTTTTTCAGCAAATTCGGAGATTATGGAACGTCAATTGTTCCCCGGATTCAGTCAATGAATTATCGGGATAAGGAAGAGTCAATTGCGGGTTTAGCGTCGGCGTCCACTGGACGAGATTTAGAAATTTAGACCACGAGGCGAACAGCACGTATTTATTTTGTCCTGTGCGCAGGTACTACGGGCGTGATCAAGGCAGAAAAACTACGCGACCTCTGGTCGAAGATATCTCCAAGAAATTCGCTCATTGCGGGCTTTTTCTATCGGTAAAGAGGACCATCCAAGCGGAATGAAGAATTTTTTAACCGTTAGAAATAGAAAAATGTAAGAAGGACTGCTGTAAACTATCACGTATTTGTTTTTTATATTTCTCCATTGAGTCAAAAAACTGGCGACTGATCTATTTTTGGGTAGTATAATGCGGAAAGAAGTGGCAGGCACGCTCGGATGGTAAGACATTGGGCCGATTATGAAGATTTCTACTGAAAATGGTCTAATTTTGAGAAATTTTGAGAGCATTTTTTAGACAGGACAGAAACACATCATCCGACAGCTTGGGGGGAGTGAACTTTAAAGAGGGAGAGAATAGACCGGTTGGCAGCTTCTGGAGGAACCAGTTTTGGAGGAATTCAATTCCGTTGATAATTAGTTAAATTTTGTTTCAAACAATTTTTTGTATTCAAAAAATATATTTTTTTTAATTCTGCGACATGAATTTCTGAACGTTTGCATTTCATTTTTATTCTCCTAGAGACCCAATGGAATTTTTCAACTCATTCGCCTGGTTGTTTTACGAATTTTCCAGTAATAAAAAAATTACAATAACTCAAGAATTCATCATTAACAATTGAACGCAGCCATTTAATAATTCAATCCTTGCAGGATTGTCAACATGACCGATTGTTAAAAATATATAATCCGTATTCACGTAGAAAATTACGTAATTGTCGTCGTTAGTGATATGTGTATTCAACGTTCGCTTTTGTGTGAAAAATTCAATGAAAAATTCCAGCGCAATTGCTAGGAAACCCGTCTAAAGATTCATCATATTTGTCCTGATCTCCACTGAAAATTCTACAATTTTTATGTGCATTTTAGCTTCAACAAAAAGCTATTCAATAGAAAAAAAGCAATAACTCAATATCCAATAGGATCTTTTATTATCCGAGATGCTCTAGAGATCTTCACAGAATAAATGTTTCAAGTAGTTACTTCTACTTTATGAGTAAAAGGCTAAAAGCGTGAAAAAGTCATTCCGAAAATTTCCACCGACAAAATATAGAAAATGGAATAATACAGGCAAATAAAAAATGGTAGATGTATCTCAAATGAATATTTTACCATTGATTTTTTCTATTGAAAAGCATGAATAAATACTGAATCTTTCCATCGCGTACTTCACCAATGATAAGAAGCTGCAAATGTATTTAATCATAACTAAATATTTTTTAACTATTTGTAGATGTTACATGGAATTCACAACTCGTCGAAACCATTAACAAACAACAAATGTTGTTCCCTCGAACTATCCAAAATCCAAAAGTTCCTCAGAAGAAGAAACCAAAGAAAAAAATGTTAAATTAAAAAATGATGTACTCACTGTTTGACGCCAAATGTGCCTGATGTTGTGCCGCGGCTCTCTGTACAACAATTCAAGAAAAACCCACAATTACCAAAATATCCTCCAAAAATTCATAGAATCAAAAAAAACTAATTAAAGCACATTTTGTAAAATCAGCCGTATACCAGACGTTTCAAGGCTCTTGGAGTCTAGCGATCTACTCCGCGGTTTGGCTCCAAAATAATCATCCTTTTTCCCACTTTTCATCCACCGAAAGTACGAAGACATTGCTTATTCCATCAACCAATGAACCGCTAGAAAACCAACGCAAGACTCAATCAACAAGACCTCTAAAACCGCTAAAAACACGAATGAGAAATTTTCCAATGATGACGACCGAAAAATAAAGAATTATGAAAACTGTAAATGATCCTTTTGGTATTTCACTTCTCCATAATCAGAAGATTACATTCACAAATTAGACGGGAATTTTCCTGGTGCTGATGATTATTGCGTCATTAAATTGACCGTTAGAAAAACCACGAAAGACTGAAAGAGCCAGCTCTAAAAACCACAACACGAGTGATTAATGTTAAAATGGCAGCAGCCGATTTGCTTTCTAAGTCGATTAAATTTCAGGGGAAAAAAAATGAAAAGGTTCTCTCCTCACGGGTCTAGAGGCACTGAGCGAAGAAGCCACATTCGGGGCACATTCGGAGCATCAAAAGAAATGTTTTATGTACAGCATGTTCCAATAAAACCATGCATGTGTACCAGGTGTGTAGTATGAATAATCGTCACTTCGCAATCACATGATAACTCGCGCTCATTAATTTACATAAACCGAAGAAGAAGTGCGAGCTTATCTGTTCCCGATCCTATGGCAACTGATGAGAGATTGTTTTTTCGTTCGTTCAATCGTCTGACGATAAAAGTCCGTCCGTCAGCTGGTGATTGACCTTCATAACTTGAATTGCATGAGTATTTTCAGTTATTGTCGCTCGATCGATTTAATGAGTTAATAACAGTCATCAAATTAGCCATGACGAGCTGTATATTTGTCCCTAGAGGGCATTAAATATTACGCTATTGTTATTGCAAAATGAAATAGATAACGGAGTGAAAGAGTTATTTTTTTATGGAGTGAAGACCTTCTCTTGGAGAATAGAATGAATCCAACTGTGAATGGAGTGATCTCAGTTTGTGATATAGACAGACTCTCAGGCAAATATTTCCATTGTAAATCAGCCATTGTTAGTAACCTCGTATGACATTTCTGTGACAATGACACGTGAAAGAGAAATATGTTAATCTTTATTTGCGTGAGGAGTAAATGGACGAACAACTTTTTATGTTGAAAACAATCGACAGGAGATTTTATCAGATGAAAACGAAAACTTGGATGAAGTAGAATTGATGATTGCACGAGATTTCCACTTGTCGAGTTTAAAATAGATGGGACGATTTTAATCTCATCCAGGGATTTCTTTTATAGATAATAGATGAGAGAGAAAGAGTGATAGTGAGAGGGTGGCAAGGTCAACTCAGATGATTCTTCACGACTAATTGAGCCGGATTTATTGATTACCGGTAATAATCGATGATAAGAGGAATTTAAGAGTTTTCGGTTGGAGTTTAATACACGGAAGTCGAGTGCTTGACGTATGCCGAGTCACTGAGGAACGCACAAGTCTTCTGGGTATTCCACTTCTTCCCTTCTTCCACCTCTCTTTGAACATTCACACACTTGTAGTAATGTAATACATTTCGTTGGAGCCTACTTATGTGTTCTAGTGTGTGCCGGATTTTTTTCATTTTCGTCGAGAAATCGTTGCTTATGGGAAGAAATTGTAGAAAAATTTGTAATTTCATTTATTGATAATGGAAAGATGAATTATTTGCAATAGATTAAACTTCTCACTGTGTAATCTAATAATTGTAGATCCTTCTTTTCGAAGTGAATTATTTTTTATGATAATCCCGGTCTGGACTATCCATTTTTTTCAGTAAAAATTTCTTGTAAATTTTATATTGAGAATAATCCTGGATCCTATCCTACCTATTCCAAATCCCATATGTGAAAATCAAAAAAATTTAATGATAAAAATGGCAAATTTTAAAGGAAATTTGTCCCTTGAGGAGGGTAATTAGCAGGTTCGATTGGAGGGTAATTAGCAGGTTCGAGTGTTCGATATTTATCACCGAGAAACGTGTAAGTGACTTGAGTATTTCATTATCACTCAGTAATGTAGGAATGTAATACAATTAATGAGAGTATATTTTTTTTCTAGTGCGTCATAGATTGCAGGCTTGTGCAGAAGTTGGTCTTGGAAGAATGCGAATAACTGTTATAACTTGATGATAAAGTATTCAATTTTTCCTTGAAACAATAATTCATATTTGTTGAAAAAACGGAGACAGAAGATATTAAGGGATTCTCATGAAGAACTTCTCCCCACAAGTAACCAATTATCATGTTCACTGGACATGTCCAAAAATCTAAAAAATCATGAAACACTGTCAATGATCTTTAAGGAATTTCTCTTTTTCCCAATAAACTGTAAAAAGGTAAATCCATAAAATCGACAGCAATTTTCACTGCCACTGATAATTATGGACTCATCACTTAAATTGAACGACTATCGATATTTCTTTGAAATAATCGATTTCCGAGGAAAAATCTAATGAAGCATTTAATGCCTTGTCACGAGGAACTTGTCCCCTGAAGGGGGTCGGCGTTACCAAAATAAATCAATAAGCACGAAGATATGGATAGTTATCTTCTACAATGCATTCAGCTAGCCTCAACGGCGCAACGATTTCGAAAATGATGACGACTAGTATACTTGGATAAGTGGAAAATACTCACCGCCTTGCGTTTGTCTTCAGAACTTATAGCACTGTGACTGCGATGTCTAATGAGATCCATAACTTTACTAACGGGATTTCTGCTTGATTCAGAGCCAGATCGCGATCTCGATATGTGCTCCTTGGCGTTTTCTTTGTGATCTCTGTGATCCTTTTCGCTGTGAACATCGGTTGATGAACTCCCGTGCGATCCTCTAGACAACGAATTCTTGAAGAAGAAAAGCAACAAATGTCAAACAAAAACAACAGATATCAATTAATTAATTAATTAGCAAGTCGATTAGAATTCATTAATTAAATTACTGGACTTGAAAATCAATCCCTTGAACTCACTTGCACTACAGTCCTCACATTAGCCATAATACTGGGTTTCCTGGTCTTGCTGGCATCAGACTTACTCCTGGGACGGAAAGCATCAAAGAGAGAATTTTTTCTCGTTGGACTAACTGTATCATCGCCACTTTTTCTACGTTCTACGCTGTTGCTACGACTATTACTTCGACTATTTGAACTAGATCGTACTCCCGATGTTTTTCTTCCAACGATTTTCATCGAAGTTGAGGAGCCCGATGGCTCTGATTGTTGAGGGAGTGGTGTGGATTTGCCTGAGCCCGGGGCACTACCCGACGTCGGCTTTCTAATCGGCCTTGAGTGCGAGCCCCATGTGCCTGTAAAATATTGTAAACATCACTCCATTTTCAAATAAACAATGTCTCTTTTCATTCTCGAGGTATCTATAAATATCCCCATTGAGTCTTACAATTTTTCCAATTTTACAATTACAAAATTGACAAAATGAGTGGAGCTCTATAAATTTTTGGCCTTTTTTTTGCCAGAATCCCTTTCAATCTGAGTTCTTCAAAAGTCATTGGCCGTTGTGACCCAAAACAGTTGAAAATATTAGATCATTAGACTGTTTAATTTCTATTATTCATTTTCAAGAACTTGAATTAGTCAAACTATTCTATTATTTATCATTGTCAATACTTACCGGCTCGCGGTCTTGTCCCCTGGTCATCAGATTTCTGACCAGAGTTATCGGCATCCTCGGTGACAATAGTTGGTAGTGGTTGAGACCCAAGTTCCTGGAAACATAAATTCCCATATTAAATTGAAGGCTATAAAGTTAAATGTTATACCTCATCAAAACAATTCGATAATTAACCGGTTTCCATGACGTTCCCATTGACAATTGATTACTAATGACATTTTCTGTAGAAATCTCATTGAGAGTACTTGTTTACCACGAAACTACTATTCAATTATATCTCATTTTATTCTTAATTAGTCTATCATTATGATTGATCAATCTACTCGGTTTCCATGACGTTCCCATTGACAATTAATTACTACTGAAATTTTCTGTAGAAATCTTTTCTTTAAGTAATATAAGTATATGACAGACAAAATGTCATATACTAAGATAAATTCATATTAAAGAAAAATCTTAATGACATCTGGAGCAATTATAATTATTTATACAAATATTTAGACATTGATATTTTATCAAGAGTAATTTAGTCTAGATAAAGGGCTAGGCCGGGTTAAGATAAAGGGTTAGTCCGTTATATAGAACGCATATTTGTTTAGCTTCGAGAGAATAAATACGATCGTTGAAACGATTTTTTTCACCTTTTGAAAATGTTTATACAACAACAAAGATTTTTAAAGAAATACATGTTTTTGAACTCACAGAGAATGTGGCTGTTATTCAATTCTGTGCGTGTAATGTATTTAATACATGCACTTTTCTTTTCAGAATTCGATTTTCTTTTTAAATCTTCCCGCCATATTTCATGGATACTAATGTGTCAGTCGACTTCTCTTTGATGGGGTATACCGATAAAAAATTTCTTGAGAAAGTGTATTTTCTATTGGAGATCTTCTAAAATTCATTAAGAACGCCCTTAAGATAATAAAAAAATTATAATTGATCCTAGAATTGCCAAAATCTCTCAAATTCCAAAGGGAACATTGATAGCATCATTCCCGAAGTTTTAGCCCCAAAATCTGAGGCCCTCTTCCGGGTAAAAATTAATTGTAATTTATTTGTCTACAGAAAAATATACAAATCCAAACTTGTAATTATCCAACGATCCAACAATTTGTCCATTTTCAGGCATGCAAAACATTCATGAGCTTGGAAATAGTACTAATATTTCAATTAATTAACCAATGGAATGAACGCAGCAATGACGCCATAATTCCGGGAAAAACTGACCTTGTAAGTCCCATGATATTCTGGACAGCGATCCAAATAAGGAGTTAGCGAATATTTCCTAACTTTACCCGAATAGCGATCGACAACTGGTGTAAATAAAGAATACTTTCGTGCCTTCATTCCACTTGAAAAAACTTAAAATCACTCGCTTGGAGGAATGATGGAAAAATAACACCTGTTAAAAACAACTCAATCGCTGACTAAACGTGGACTGATAGTAGCAGGAGGGCATATCTCCCTGAATCTCGTCAGAGATTAGAAACCCGATATTCCCATGATAATTCGACTCGTGGATATTACTGAGATAATACAATTGCATCAAGATAGTTTATTTTGTCAGTTATGGACTTGTTTAAGGATGTTCTGACAACTTATTCTCGTGCATTCTTTTGGACTGACTCGTAAAAATGGATTATTGCCAACCTATCTTTCTAGATTGCTCCTCCATTGTTGGAGATATTTAGAAAATTTTAGAAATCACCATTTTTTTCTGTCATCATTAATTTGTGAGAAATAAAAAAAAAGATGGAAAAATATTGAAACTAGTGCAGAGGATTATTGATCCGTGGAAATGCAATTGTCTCGCGTTTGGAGCTATCATTTCTCCATTATTCAATTTATTTTCGAGTGAATATCCATTGTTTGTGTGTTCATATGACTGTACTCTAATATCGACTGCACCTTTTTTCGTAGCCTGACCCAAATAAAATAATAATAGGCGGGTTGGGTGTGTGAATGAATTTTTTAGATTAATTTGCCGATGATGTTCTTTACTGATGATTATTGCTCCAGTTTTTGTCTAGACGTTACTTCATTGTTTCTTGAAATTTGGATAGACTAATAGAAATTTTTAATTGAATCATTCATTCGAATGTAGTGGCAAAAAAGTCACGTCAGAGAATTTTTATTATGCCCTTCAATTATACCTTCATTTTTCCTCCATATTTTTTAAACATTTAATTAGAAAAGTTAGAGGAAAATTGGTTAAAAATCAAGCTTAAAAAACACTTTTTTTTATGTAGGACAAATTTCAAATTTCCAATGAAAAATTTGGGTAAAAATTGGCATAGCATTCACGATAAATTCAATAAATTTCTCACAATTTTTCCACAAAAAACTATGTTGATAATTCGTCAAATTGCCGACGACTCGTGCTGACTATTTGAAGTACAATAATTAACAAAATATAAGCAACGTAGAGAAAATAAATAGAGTTTATTTTGCCTACTCCTTCCCTTTTCCAATTAAATGAATTCTAATTGTGTAGTATGATATGAGGATTGAAAAAATTACCTTTCGTTTTCGTTCCTGAACAAAATCAATCCTCCGAACCCAAATATCTTCAGTGGATGAGTAATCTAAGGTACTGGAGCTGCTGGCTTGGCTCTTCATCTCAATCAAACTCGAGTCGAAGAACCTTTTATCAAAATGAGGACTCGGCAGAGGACTAGTTCGTGAAAAAACCATGCTATTGGAGTAGCTGGGCGGATCAGTGGCTGGAAAGGTCATCCCACCACCCGCAGTGTGTCTCCGACGTAGAGGAGGCTTGCTGGATGTTGGAGATGTGACTGTTGTCGTTGTAAATCGAGAACCAGTTGAGGCTGTTGGTGGTGGTCTCGAGTCCGAGACACTCGAGGTGGGATTCGACTTCTGATCAATTTTCTCAGAGCTCGATTTCGCCGATGAGGATAGACTAGAAGTCTTTGACGGCAGACTTTCCGATTTTTCTTGGGAATCTTGAGTTGTCACTGGGGTTTTCTCGTCCTCCTTGGGTCGTTTCGAACTAATGTCACCAGTTTTGTTTTCTTCAGTCTCATATTCATCCTCCTCTCGACACTCCGAGAGTCGTCTGCCCCACGGATAGGGACTGTGAGTTTGATTCCTCGATGGCAATCTATTGACATGTGAGAGAAAATAATGATGAAAAAAGCTATCTACACCGTCCGACTCCTCCCCCGAGCACTGCAGCATATCCTTAAGGGCTGCCAGCGAGGTAATAGTATTATAATTAATAGTGGATACGAGATCATCGTCGATATCACTGTCGTCAGTGGTGTCATCATTTTTACCGGGCTCCTCCTTCTTTTCAGCAGTTGCAACAAGTATCGGATCGGCCTCTGGCTTCATCGATGACTCGGTCTTATCTTCCGAGCTTGTCTCGGATTCGTCATCAGAGGACGATGAGGAGGTGGCCGAGGACTCGTCGTCAGGCTTATCCTTTTCCATCTTCTCCCCGATCTCCTTGTCCGAGCACTTGGCTGGTTCCTCCTCCTCATTATTAGTGGCCTCATCCATTGTCACTGCTGGTGGATCATCAACATCTTTCATGTTCTCCAGGCTCCCCCCACTGACTCTTTCCTCGCCATTCAATTCTTTCTCGATTTTCTCGATTATTCCATTGCTCTGCTTGTCGTGTATGTCGTGTATGTCGGTTCTCTCATTTTTATCCTCACTCGGTCCTTCCATCTATGATTCTTCAATTACAAAACAATATCCGGTAAATCTTTAGCCTCGAAGGTAGTTAAATAGGTAAGTATAACAAATGAGACATGTTATATTATTAATGATCAATCAATAAATAAATAAATTAAAAGAAAGAACACTAGTCGACCACCAGACAACATTCCAACTCATTGAGAGTACTTGTTTACCACGAAACTACTATTTAATTATATCTCATTTTATTGTTAATTAGTCTATCATTATGATTGATCAACCAAGTGGTACTATCATTTACGAACTCTTTACCTGGAGTGGGGGTTTCGAGACTACAAAATCGTGGAATTTCGGCTGAATGCCTTTGCTCCCTTAGCTCTTCAGGTAGATTCTTTCATGAGATTTTTTCTCGAGGGAATAGGCCAGAAGAACAACGACATCGAGGCGACCAGGTTGATCTAGAGATTCTCCCCTGGAATGCCAAAAAATACATAAAACAATTGAATTCTCTCAAAGAAAATCATCAGTACAGATCCACTGGAATCCATGTCCTGTTAATCCAATTAAAACCCCAACATTGGCACACATTCAGTCACAGATTTCCAGAGTTAAGAATTTTTTTAATCAAGTTAAGCGGATCCAGACTAGAGATACGCTCTCCACTAAAATTAATAATATTAATGTCTTTTCGAGCTGAAGATTTGAGAGCTGTTCTTTCAGAATTTGCACTCTCTCGGTAGCACACCTAAACGAGCAATGAAACACTGGATTCCGTTCTCTGATTGCATCCTCTCACCGATTAAAACTCGTCAAATGTGGCAAACTCCATTAGTACCGCTACCTGTCTAGATTCAAGTCATTGACAATTGAAAAGTGCAGATCATTTCTCGACTAGCAATCCCTGTTTTCTATATTTCCCATATACAATTAAATAATTGGCCTTTATTCATCAAATATTCAGTTTAAAGGAAAAAAATCATTGTCCTAAGACGGGTTGACGTGATTTTTTTTAGAATAAATTTCGATAAGGGAAATTGAAAATTTAAAATGACAATGGCAGTTGTGAATTCAATCGAGGAGTAAAGAGAGCAAAATCAACACTAGAATTTATTCAAATATATCATAATTGTTCAATCCTTTCCAAAAAGAATACTTTTCTCGCTTTGCAACAGTCCAAGATTGAGCTTAATAAATTTATTTCTGACGATTAATGTAATTTTTTATATTTTTTAACGTTGAAAATATTAATTTTGCCCCACCTCGGCCTGCCCACGTCCCCTGACTAAAACTTGTCAATCGTAAATAATAAAAGAAATATCAGGGAAAATGACTTCCACGAAAGCCAGCCCTCAATCAATTTCCACCGCCTGAACCCTCACTGAGCTCTGAACCTCAGCTCTCCCTCCCTATTCACCCAAAATACCAGTTCCCCCCTTCTGATCACGCACATACGGACATAATTGCATTGATATAAGGCATTATTTGTCCCAAAGTGCTACCCTCCCCCTCCCCACTTGGCCGACAATGAATTTTCCGTTTCCAATTTGAGAATAGCAAACACCTTTGACGAATTCTGTGTGACACTTATAAGTTATCCCCAATACCCACTCACGACAGATGTTTTCAGGCTTCCCGCACGATTCTGCACCATTCCACGTGAATAAAAGCCCTCACGACACCAATACTCGGAATTAGCCAGGAATTACACATATTGCAACACTCGTCAATGTTTTCCCGTCATAAATTTCCTCCACCACACACGGATAATTCTCACCCGATAAACTTCCCCAGATATAAATAAGCCGTCTCTGAATTGGGAAAACACCGATAGAAGCCTTGAATCAAGAGTCAACTGCTTGAAATGTAGCAACTAGCCATCATAACCTTCATAATCGCGAGTTCTGCATTTTTCTTGTGGCACTCCTATCGCACAATTTGCAATTGAGTCATTGCAATTGCGACTGCGAGGAGAACCGGTGTAGCCTTGCACATGTCTTGGCCGATGTGAATATTAATGGAAAATAATTACCGATGAGCGAGTGCCAAGTGGCAAGTGGAGCCCCTGGAGAACGCAGAAATGTACGGATTTTAATGGTTTGTTGTAACCCCCACTCGAACGACTCGAACTGATCCTCAACAGTTCGACTGCTCTCAATCGGTCGGGGAACCTTCACGAGAGGCAGATGCAGAGGTAGAGGTAGAGGCAGAGGCAGAGGGAGAACGAGAGGAGCGAGACAGGGAGAGCTCACTTCCGTATCCCGTTGGTTGGTTGTTTTTTCACGTTGTTTTGGGTGAATGGTGTGCAGTCATTGCTGGGGTTTTTGCGGAGACTGTGGCACACACACATGCATACATACACACATTCAGTCTAATCGAAAGGCGAATCCACAAATCAGGGGAGCGAACAGCTGACCGCAATGGACTGTGCGTGCGCCTCTGGGGGGGTGCGTCACTTCCGCGGGCGGAAAAGGAGTTGCTTGTATTTTTTGCACTCTGCTAAAAATTTATTTTGTCTTTTGTTGAATTATATGCCCATACAAATAGCAATTAATGGGCTAGGCGACTTTTTTATCCTTCGCAAGATCAATCAAATACTATTCAGAATGACTCCATTTTTTTTTATAATTAATTAATCAATGGTATTAAAAAATGAGACGTTCGTGGCGTCCCTTGCCAAGATTTTTTTATGCATTACATTTAAGTATTGCATTATCAATTAAACGATCCATAATCAAAATTCTTTCCAAAGAGAGAAAGTCAGTAGAATTGCTGGGCTTCATATTTTACTGATTTCAAGCGCGCATGGCTAGGTCTCTATGACGACATTCTCATACCCACCAATGGGAGCGCTCTATCGTCCCCCTTCGGACTTGTCTCATCCCATTGGTCCATTCGAACTCTTCTGGATGCCATGACGGCATAGAGGGGAGATTCAGTGTTAAAGGGTCCACAAAAGCGTGACAATTTTGTGTGTACATATTTTTCTGCACGTAAACCTCCACAAATCACGGGAAAATCTCCCAAATTTTCACTGTTGACTGCAACTGTTTGGAATAGGAGCAACCAATGGGGATTGACTGATGACTCGATAAACAATTTTCCTGCAGGCTTTTTGAGGTAGAGTGGTATATAGATATAGAGTCAGTAGAGTCCGGCGTAACGGCCGTTGGATCTCAATTTTCGAGTCAGTTTTTTTCTCTCTTCGCTCTGAAGATGGGCAATTTTTCGAGCAAAATATTTCCTGAATTGGAAAGCAATGGAAAGTCTAGGGTACCTACGCACATGAAGATGAGTGCTATTGAAAAAAATCACATTTCCACTCCTGTAATGTCAAAGAAAGTGTCAAGTGACCCTAGGTCGGCCACTGTAGGCATCACGAGATCTCCCATCGAGGTAAGATGTCAATAATTGCTCCGTTCTAGGCACAAGGAAATTCACTCCAACCAATTCTTTTGGTTTAAAATTTGTTTTAGATTACCTCGACACCTCCAGGAGCCAAGAAAAAAGTCGCCAGTGCCATCCCAAAATATCTCAGGGGCAAGCAGTATTTGGAGACTAATTTGGATCTCATTATGCCTGCTATCACTCCTGAGAAGAGGATCCCTGATCCGAGATCTCCAAATGTAAATCAAGAGCGCACTCCAATTATGGTAAGGATGTTCTCTAAAGACAATTTTATTCTTTTATCCAATTATCATTATTCTTTTATTCTATTTTATCCTTAAAATAACCGTCAAGATTATTAAATTAATCCGTAAATATTTTTCTAGAAGTCAAATTTTCTAATTACTAACGTTAATTTTGCGATTTTTTTCCTAGAATTCTCTTCATTTTTACTTGAATAAAATTTTTAAAAAACTATTTCACATAAAGGAAACAAAATAAACCCCTGAAATGTTCTCCTTTACAGGTGAAAACGATATCAGGATATATAAGCCCTGTAGTTATGGTTCACGAAGGCCCGGACATGTTGACCCCAAACGGTTTCGACCCGCGTTCACCAGCCACTGCCTTCGAGAGAACCCCAATCTCTCTTTCGAAGCCCTCGAATCCTATTCCACAGACCCCCGAGGACCCAACGAGCAGAATGTCCTATTGCGAGACGACAGGTGACTTCAACCTCCCCGAGATCCAAACAATCCAAAAAATCTCCACGATCACCCTAACAGCTTCGAAAAATCTCGAGGAGTGCATGAGAGTCTGCGACTTGGAAACTCCAGTGGACAATTCCCAAGAATCTCTGGAGGATGAAATTCTGGATAATACAGGGGAGAGTGATTCTGACGACCAAATCACAGTAATTCCAAACTTGAAAGGACTTCCAGAGTTTGAAGAACAAGAAGGAGAAGAAGAAAACGACGACGCCGACAACGACGAAGAAGAAATGAGGGAAAAATTCTCTGGCGAAGAATGTCAATCCACTCTGAACCCCCCGAAGCCTAAAAATACGGGGGAGAAAGGGTTGATTCGAGTCTGGAGGGATTCAGTGTCTCCACTGCCCCCAGCAGATCCTCCGGCGGTTTTCAACGAAGCCTCGACTCGTCTGGAAGAGATTATGATCGAGTTTGACGATGAAACGGTTGTAAAATCACTGCTAAATGAAGCCCCTAAGCCAAACGTCAGAGTAGACGACAAATCCACCACTCAAATTGTTAATAGACAGATCAAGAAGGTACAGCTGGGGAAGAAGGAGGTGAAGGGAGTCTTCGAGGACGTCAGTATTGACACTGGAAAGAGCAGGACTCCCTTGGCCTGTCGGTCCAATCACAAATCGGGAATCCCGAGTAAATCCCCACAGCAGATACTGCGAACAAAAGGACTCTCCACCAAACCTGGACAGCAGGAGAACACTCCACCCAATACCAAAAGGTTCAGATCCAAGATCAAGGGCAATGGGAGCCAGTGGGACCCTGAAATGTCTGTTATCATTTAATATTAAGAGTTGGAGGAAGTGGAGAATGTCTGTAATTTTTCGAGTATTGAAGGTGTTATCAGTGTTTTATTGGGTTATCTCTTCGGAATTTAAAGAAGAGGACTGTAGGATTAATTTGTGGCATTTGAGTAATTTCTCGTGGGGAATTAGTAAATGTCATTGTGTGACTGAAAAATATAGTGTATTTTTAATGCAAACAGCATTAGTTGTATTTTCATGAAGCTCTCGTGTTTCTACTGGAGACTTTTTTTATATCATATTTTTCAATAAATCATTGCCAAATAATTGATACGAAGTTACTTTCTCTGCATAGCCTCACGAATCGATGATTTGGCTGAGGTAATTGACGCTTGCAGATCACCACTTGAGCTTATCAATTTAGTTGTGCTGAATAAAAAAATTAATGCCATTAAAATTCCAATGTCTTGTTATTGTTTTCAAGGAACAGTGAGGTAGTGATGAGTCAATAACGGGAATAATTACCTAGAATTTTTCATTACAATTCGTTTCTTTTTTTCATCCAAATGAGGCAATAATTTAATCGTTATTCCACTGTTGACTTTCTTAACAACTGGAACGACTTGCTTCTCCACTTGTCGAGTCTCCAAGTGACGCACTTTCGTCGTATCAATCAACTTTGGTCGAACTAGTTTGACGTTATTCCTGACGACGTGCCCTTTATAATTCACTTGTTTACTCGATTTTATCTTCTTAGAGGAAGGTAGACTCGGCTCTGAGACTGGTCTAGGATCTATGGATCTTGGAATGCCCTCATTTATGGAGACAAATGTCTCATTAGGGAATTGATGAGACAATCTGGCTTCGGTGAGAGATAGAGTGGGGTATTTTTTTTGTCTGTGATATTGTTCTCTGTAAAAGCATAGAATTTGTAGCCAGTTCGACATCCTCAGATTGATTTTAATAATTATCTCGAGAGATTCATCTACTGAAAAACTGCAATTCATCAATTAAACTCAGTTGGTCATACCTAGGGACAAACTTATCCTTTTCTACATTGGTAGGATCTTCTTTATGCCTCTTAATCCTCACATGAATGTCTTTCTGCCTCTGAATTAATTTCCTTCGAGTTTCGGCAAGACTCTCCAATTCTGGGGCATAACAGACGTGCAGAACTCCTCCATAAAAGTTCTTATTGTCAATTAATCTCTTAGCAATTCTACATAAAATTTTGGAAATATCCTCTAATTAGTAAAGAGGGCAATTTATACATATATATTTGTTTTTTTTGTACCTGGCACTCTGGATTCTCTCGAAATGAACGTGAAAGCTCTCCGTGAACTCCTCAGCTGGATACTCAATTAGTAATTCACATGTTTTTAAGTGACCATAAGGAGAAAACAATTTTTTAACTTCTTCGAGTAGGTTAATCTTAGGAACTCCACACACTATTAAATGTACAGATTCATCGTTGATCGTGTAAACCTGTTAATGAGATCTGGATTGTCAAGGAAATGACGTATTGAAAAATAGTAGAAGTAGAGAAATTAAAGTAATTATCAGAGAGAATAGGAGAGTATTCAGGCAAGTCCCTAATCACCAAGTGCCAAAAGCTACTCGTCGCCAATAAATCGCCCAAGACAAATAATGTCACTCCATAAATATTGGATCTTAATTTTCAAAGTAGGATACAATTCTACCTTGACCGCTGTGAGCTTCTTGCCCTGTCGGTAGGCCGGTCTTGTCCTACACAATTCCTGTTGCACGTGATGTGGCATCAGCCGAACCTCTTTCATCTGTCCGTCACCCATAATAAAGATCATAAAATGTGAGACTATAAAAATCAAGCCTTCGCCCAACCCTTTAATCCTCGCGCAATGCCTCTGATAATTGTTTACAACTTCCAGGAAAATCAACGTGCTGCACAATCACCTAGCCCCCTCCCCAACAGTGCTCTCATCAAACTCGTAACCAGAGACCAGTCCTCGATCCAAAGCCGACCAATCGCACGTCTTCGATGTTACATCGAATCTTCTAAATATCGATACGAGAATCGAGCATGGCCCCCTACATACTCCGAGTCCAATCGAAGCTGAGCTCTGTAGGCGGTGGGGGTAGAGAGGCATCAGTAGATAGGTAGTGAGTGAAGTTTTCCGTACCCCTGGCGTTTTCGGTGTGACACTTAGGGCCAAGAAAAAAAAAGTCTCCCAACAATTTCACAAGTAACAAATGAGCCTACCTCGTGTTGACCAAATCACGTGAATAACTTGTGATCCTACCAGCTAGTTATATTTATTCAGCAGTAAATTGGATGATGACGATGATTGCAGTGCCAATGGGGTGGATTGAACGGACTAGATGTGTTAATTGTGAACGTGGTTAGCGACCGGCGCGAAAATGGCAATGTCTAGTTGGATGATTTGGGGTAGAAACCTACGCACCAACAGATCACAACGTCGTAAGTTTATTGCGTTCCATTGGTCCATCAATTTGACCTCATTTATTCGATTTTTATTCACTGAGGTCTCTTTTTTTCAGATCGCCAGGAACACGAGAACAGTCACATTCAGCTTGATCTGTCAAAAGGTTAGTGTCCTAACCTCAAACTCTCCCTCGGGGATCTCTTCTTATCGATGGAGAACATTCTCGAGGCCTGAAGGTTTTTTTTATTTGTTTACCGTGTATGTGTGTGTTTTTTTGTTTGTTTGTTTGATTGTTATTTAATGGGTACAGAATGTATTTTTCTTCTCCAGTACATCTCCAATAGTTCTAATGCTTGATTTCACACGAGAACTAATTTAATTATTATTTACATCTCGAAGATCATGAAAATAAAAAACCTACGATTTCAAATGTACATGTAAATGTCTAATTTTTAGTTAGGGCTTTTGAACATATTATAAAATCTAGAAGATAATGGAATTAATTCTCTTGAAATTGAGTTTACGGAGTTGATTGATCGATTGATTGATTTAAATCCTGTCGACTGGAACATACTCTTCTACAAATGTTTTTTTTTCCTGTTATAAAGAGATAGAGAAGAAATGAACATATTCAATGCCTGACTTACTCTTGCAGCTCTGAAAGACAACATCAAAGAAGTTCTATCAAACATTTGCCTCCGTCACGGAGTTTCGAGCGTAAAAAAACTAGGATATTTGAACGCGCTAGTCCGGCTAGTAACTGAAAATGACTCCCCAGACTACGGTCTCACGCCTGAGGAGTTATTCTGCTGCTTGCGAGTCGGTCTCGTCCAAGAGGCCACCCAAGTCCGCGCAGCAGCTCTCCGCTGCATCAGATACCTCCTCAAAAAGCAAGAGAACGTGCTCACCCTCAACAAGCTTCAGTATCCCTACTTTGTCGCTCGCAGCATGGACATCAACTTGAGAAACGATATGGAGCGCATGCAAGCCCTGCGCTTAGTGCGACGTATCCTAGTCCTCGCCCCGAAGCACTTCAGTCCAGTTTTGGCTCGTTCGCTCATCAGTCTGACAAACGGAGGAGTCGAGGAGAAGGACCGCACGTTCCGAGTGTTCCTGGCGACGCTCTGCGAGCTGGGTGTCCTCAATTCGTCCCTCTTAATAAAATGCGGAGGTGTGGGAACCCTGGCGAGAGCAGCCACCACAGGCCTCTCCCCAGCAATGGTGGAGTCTGTCATTGGTGTCCTTGTACGTCTGACGGCCAATCCCGAGACCAGAGGCAGTGTCTCCCTGCTGTGCCTAGCGGCTCCCTACTGCGAACTCCACTCCTCCCTGAACGAACGCTCGAGGGAAAGCAGGGAGAGCCGATTTGCAGCCAGCAAACTAGCTCTGCTAAGCGTCCTCAGGTCTTACCCAGGTGTCCTCAGTTTCTGCAATCCCCACGACAATTCTGGACTCAAGGCAATCGCCGATATTCTCTACGTCGAGCAGCTGGAAGTTCGTGGAGCTGTCTTAGAACTGCTCTACGAGCTCCTGGGACTCCCCCTCCCAATCTGGACAGACGAGCCCGATGTAGCTCTGGCAGCAGTGGATCCCAGTCGTCCCAAAGACAACTGGCGTCTCTCCGAGGGCTTCGTCGCAGCGGAGGGGCGCTCTATCCTCCCTCCTCTAGCTTCGCACTGTCCAAATATCACTGAACTTCATTTAGCACTTTTGGTTTACGTTCTCCTCGAGTGTGGCCTGCATCGAGCGCTCGCCGAGACCATTGTCACGTCTGACACTTTCATATCTGTTAGAGCTGCTGTTCTTCTGGGGGCTCTACTCCATCTAGCCCATTCACTGCTCCCCCCAGACGTCTGCGATCTTACTCCACCACTTCCCAATTTATTGGAGCATGCCAGCGTAGGGAGACATCAAGCACTAGCTGCCGTTGCCATTCTTGGGAGGATGCACTCGATGATGAGAAAGAGACCTGCCCCCTCGAGTCTCTTTCTCGATAGAATTCTCCAGGCTGGCACTTGGCTGAGGCCATCAGTTCCCAGACGGCAACGAACATCCAACAGAAATTGGCTGAGACGAGAGTCCCCAACGACTCCACTCCTCAAAGACGCTCAAGTTCTGAGTTCCAAGGACGCTCTTGCCTGGCACTGGCCAGTGATAAGATCAATTCTTCGATCGCGGGAGGACTCCCTGAGAATCTTTCACGACTCTGATCACAGATTATTCATAAAACGACTGGTCAGATACTTCAAGCCCTCCTCCAACAGGTATAGCAGAGTTGAATTGGGAACCAGTGTGACACTGGCTAGGGAGGCAACTCTTGCCGGCTGTGACTTGGTCAATTGTCTACTGGAGATTCAGGAGCCAGAGGGTACTAGACTACTCAACGAATTGATTGGTGATATTGCTGAGCAGATATCAGCTATAACAACTCTGCCCTCAGCCCACGACTGTCTCTTCTCGCCGAGACACATGACCACCACTTGTTGCCAGAAGTATTTTCTCTTTCTGGGGCAGTTGAGCCAATCGGCCAAAGGAACTGTCATTCTCAAGGCCTTCAATCTCCTCGAGAAAATGGAGGATCTGGCGATAGCTACCAATCACGATTGCTACGTCAAGCTGATCGTATCAAGTCTGGATTACACTAGAGAGGGTCCCAACAGAAAAGTCCTCAGCAAAATCATATCATCGGGCCTGGAGCAGACTCGCCTCTATGCCACGCAATTCTTGAGACTCATTCTGCGAGCGAGAATGAACGATGCCTCCCAGTGGGCACTGACTTTATTGACTGGAAGACTGTCGGATGACAGCAGGACAGTGGCTTTGGCTGCTCTGGAGGCACTGCACGAGGCCAGTGAAGAGCCAGAGTACCTCGAGACCTTTTTGAATCAAGGGGGTCACAACAGGGCTTGGGACAAGTGGCTTGATCACCTTGGTGATCGTGGATACCTCCTTAATATCAGGTTCTACTCCCTTCGGCCTGGATTCACGAGGCTTCCTTCGCCTGTTGAGGAGCTGGAGAAGTGGATCAAGCCAGGGGGCTTTGCTGAGAGGTATGTCGGTCTCATCGAGGGCGAAATCCATGACTCCTTCACTAGGAGACAGCGAGGCGAGAATGGCAGCTACCTGAGGAGACAGAGCAATATGTTGGTACTCCCCAGAGACGTCTTCATTCCTCCTCATCTGCTGGGACAGCTCATCCAGCACGAATTGGGAATGCAATTGTTGACTAGGAGAAACGTTGTTCAGAGGCTAGCTAGGACTGTCCAGAGATTCATTCAGGACTTGGCTGGAAATGACACTGAATCGAATTCGAAAGCGACGAAAAGCAGTAGGTCAGGTTTCGAGGAAACTCATTTTGTGTCTGAGGAGTCTGGCCCTGAGGAGGCCACAGAGCCCAGCAGATTGGAGACGATCATTGACGCTGAAGTGATGGAGACTGCTCCCAGAGCTCTCAGGAAAGACTCTCTCCTTAATGACTCACAGAGAACGACCCCCGAGAGAGCAGTGTCAGCTGAGAATCATGATGGGGCGGTGGTGGATCTTGAGGAGAGAATTCTCCGGGTGAAGGCTGCTCTCTGGAGCTCTGGACATTATGGCACCTCACCGGCTGGGGTTGAGCAGCTCAAGCACCACAAACTCGTGGAGATGATAACGAGCTTGGCTGAGAGCTGTCAGTATTATGCGGTCAGGGCCACTGCCATGTACTGCCTGAGTTTAATCAGTACCACAAGGGCTGGAGCTGATGCATTAGCTGCCTATGACTGGCCCTGCGTCAGGTACAGACGCGGAGACTACTGGCCCATTGTCCAGCCAACCCAGCAGTACTCGGCGCCCAGTCCCGTGCCCATTCATAAACATCACAGGAGCCTGAGTGATGGTAAACCTGAGCTACCGGAGCCCGTCGTCAGAAGAACTCGCAATAGGTATGAATAGGTTTTCTTTTCCTCACCTTTTTTTCCAGGCGAGTCCTTCATTCTATTTATTTATTTTTTTGTTTTCCCATACACAGATCTGAGAGTGCTGCGACAGACATTGAAGCGAAGAGATTGGCTTTCCCTGAGAGGGGAGAGACTCCCAGTCCTGTATCCAGTGTGCAGAGGTTGTCTCAACAGGATGCGGAGGGCTATGCCAAGCTCAGGAGGTACCAAATGCACAGAAGACCCAGTTTCTCTCACAGCAGTTTAGAAATGTACAGCTCGGATGGGAGATTGTCTCTCCAGAGTCTTTCGGAGTTGGAGTCCTCCAGAAGTTGGACCACTGATAATGCCATTTCTCTAACGCCACCAGCTACTGCTACGAGGGAGGAGGATCCAGGCGACACTTGTTATATGGGAATTTGTCTACCCAAAAGTCTGCAAATGATATTCCCAGAGGATGTTGGCAGGGGATCCATCGTTTCAGAGACATTTAGTAGAAGTGAGGAAGAGTACAGTCAAGGGGACGAGGAGGAGGGCTCGGAGTGCGAGACTGGGGATCACTGTAGAATTTGTCTCGTGTGTTATAAAGGGAGAAATAAGTGGGACGAGGAGGTCAGCGAAGCTGATGCAAAAATTCGAAAGTGAGTGGACCTTAGTTTTCATTACACAATTGTTTTGGCATTTTTTAAATTACACTGTTGTTCTCGGTAAATGGACAATGGAAAATGTTGATCAGTAAAAAAAACTGTTCTGTACAAGAGATTAGATAATTTGGAAAATGTTTTGTTATTGTAGAGAGACTTTGAGACATGCTCAGAGGCTATCCAATCCTGTTTGGTACCGCCACAGTCGACAGACATTATTGAGGCTAAGGCAGAGATATCCTGAGAAATTTCAAGTGAGTTGGATTGTGATAAAACCTCTAATAATATGCTATTCAATTATTAGAATTATTAGTAACCGACGACGGTGGCCGAGTTGGTTAAGGGGCACGGCCGGATGGCGGAGCCCGCGTGGAGCGGGTTCGAATCCGGCTTGGGGTATCGGATTTTTAATCTCTCGGAAACCGTCGAACGGGAGTCTAGACACCAAGAATCATTGGAGGAAAAGTTTTCCCGATGAAGCTTGGTTGATGGACGCCATG
>JAPYZN010001238.1:0-19554 GCA_030522865.1 Psyttalia lounsburyi
GTGACGTATAATATTTTTCGTCTCTGGCCCCGAAAACCGCGATCTAACCGAACGGAGTGAGGTTAGAATCGCGGATTTGCGGGCGCCAGGGACGAAAAATTATTTTTTTTCTGTCGAATTTTAAATTTCAAACTTCAAATTTTAAATATCAAATTCCAAACACATTAATTTTCAAATTGCAAATTTCAGAAGCCAAATTCTAGAATTTTACATTTTCTCTTAAAAAAAAATCATACATTCCACCCCCTATTTAATTGACTTCTTGTCATCTCACCTTCAGAAAACAAAATCAACGATTCACCTACTTTTGTTTCGAGGATTCATCTTCTATTTATAATCTTGAGGATAGATTTTGTAACGAAGTATATATTCATATCATATCACATATTCATTGATGATTTCATTAAGTCTGAAAAATCACCTCTCAATCATTGATCACGTTAAAATCTCAACCTACTCCAAAGGTTTTATATTCTAAGCTTCAATAGTTTCGATCTTGCCTTATTATTGTAAATTTCCATTTCATACTTAGGAAAAGATTGCGTTTGTGATGTTGTTGTGTCATGCTACCCTTTTCACGTGAAATATGTGAAATTTTACGATTGTAATAAGACATTTGTGCATATGTTACTACTTAGACGGGCTGGACAAGATTTTAATTATTAGTGCAATTCAACTCCTCCTCAAACTTTAAGGTAGCCCTGGCGGACCAGTCGATTGCAGAATCGACTTGCTCAGTTTGTCGATTAGCATTCGAGTGGTTTTCGATTTGAATTTCAGTCGATAGAATCGAGACTCATTACTGATTGATTGGGAACCGATTTACATGGAGAGACGGCACAATCGAGGCACAATCGACTGGAGTGTCGTTTGATTCTCTTATCAAAAATGTAAAAGCTATTCTAAAACGACAAATAAATTGGTCGATTGAAGGTCGATTGACTTGAAGGAAGAAGACAAGCGAGACTCAATCGACTAGAGGGTCAGTCGATTATCTTATTAAAAATGTAAAAAATATTGTAAAACGATAAATAAATTGGTCGACTGAAGGTCGATTGACTTGAGGGAAGAGATCAATCGACCTTCAATCGACCAATTTATTTATCGTTTTAGAATAGTTTTCCCATTCTAATTAAGAGAATCGACTCACCCTCCAGTCGATTGAGTGTCGATTGTCCCTTTCCCTCAAGTCAATCGACCTTCAATCGACCAATTTACTTATCGTTTTAGAATAGTTCTCCCATTCTAATTAAGAGAATCGACTGACCCTCCAGCCGATTGAGTATCGATTGCCCCTTTCGCTCAAGTCAATCGACCTTCAATCGGGCAATTTAGTTATCGTTTTAGGTCTTCGATACCCCGGTCTTTGATACCCCGGTCTTCGATATACCGTTGCTGAATCACTCTAAGTCCAAATTCTACAAATTGCACTCAGTTGAGATTCAAATAATTTACAATTAACTTCGGGACTTCAGTGTTCAATACCACACCTTCAAATCACATCCGAGTCCTGAGTCCATTCAGTGCTCGACTCTCCAACTCATTTCTTGCAATTTGTTGGAACCTCATTCCAAGTCGACCCCCGTGTCTGTCGACTATCATCGGAGCTTCACCAGAGTCAATAATCAGAATCAACCACTTCATCACAACCACAATGACTTTCAGCAACTGAGCCATTAGCTATCATCGAGACCTTCCACTAACTCGACCCTTCTGGATTCTCGACCTGACGAGAACCTCAGCCTTCAAGCAGATTCATCGGAATCCTGAGACATCGAGCTGAGTGATCGTGCCCTCCTCTTTTGAAATTTCCATCAATTGTAAGTCACAACACAACACAATTTTACACTACTCTTCTACCTCCAAATTCTACCCGTTTCCCTTGGTTTTATCTTGGATTTTTTTCTTGTGTTATGCGAGGTGTCAATAGTGAATAAATTCCATTTTTTTAAAATATAAATAAGGGAATTCAGAGCATCTCTCCCCTCTTTCCGATTCCTTTTTTGACTCCAGCGAACGATAATCCATGGTACACTTTAATGTTTTGTCCCAATTATCAGTTCCCAATATAACAAGTTTTCCTTTCAAATCTATTTGTCGGTCACTACCTGTATTTTACTAGTTACGGTTCCCCTACCCCAGGAGGCACCTTTTTATCAACTATTTTGAGTCATCTAACATCCTAGTGTCCGCAACACGACTGACCCTCCAGTCGATTTAGTCTCGATTGCCCCTTTCCCTCAAGTCAATCGACCTTCAATCGACCAATTTATTTATCGTTTTAGAATAGTTTTCCCATTCTAATGAAGAGAATCGACTGACCTCAAGTCAATCGACCTTCAATCGACCAATTTATTTATCGTTTTAGAATAGTTTTCCCATTCTAATGAAGAGAATCGACTGACCCTCCAGCCGATTGAGTATCGATTGCCCCTTTCGCTCAAGTCAATCGACCTTCAATCGGGCAATTTTGTTATCGTTTTAGAAGTTTTTTGATTTTTGATTAGAGAAACGACTGACCCTCCAGTCGATTGAGTCTCGATTATCCTCTTCCCTCAAGTCAATCGACCACTTGATTTATTGTTCTAGAATAGTATTCCCATTGTCATTAAAAGAATCGAGTAACACTTGAATTGAATCTCCTCTGATTGCAAGAGGTCTTCCATAATCAAAATTCTCTTAATCGACTCAGTATGTGGTCGATTGATGTCAAATTCTATAGACTGAAATTCCAATCGAAACCCACTCGAATGTTAATCGAAAAACTGAGCAAGTCGATTCTGCAATCGACAGTCGAGCGAGTCCCAATCGACTGGTCCGCCAGGGAGTCCACACGAAATCAATTAACGACTGACCCTCAATCTTTCCGGTTTTTAGGGCGATTTTTTCTATAATTGAGGAAAAAATTCGATCGGCAAAAGCAGATATTCCACACGAAAAATTAATCGATAATATTTCTCACTCAGATTTCAACTAATTAGAGTGCAACCATCGCGGTTGTTAAACAGTTTTACTTTAAACACGTCTAAAAAAAATATTTCTATGTAGAGTTAACTACAAAATTAAATCACTTGTATTTAATTAGCTAAAGCTCAGTTAACTTTGATTGAACACTTTTGTACTGGTCGTTAATTGAAGCATTGGAAGACTGAAAATATTTGAATTTTTAATGCAGTGTCCGGATTTGTAATTTGAAAAAAAGGGATCTGACATTCAGCGCCCTCTCTACAGAACTTTCCAACAAGTGTTTCCCAGTTGCCCCTTCTGATAGTCCTTTCTCCAAAGTCTGTAACAAGAACGAAGAAAAAACAATGGAAATAACCATCGATTAAAAAAAAACACTTGTATTCAATTGATTCTTCAGTTAATTTTTACGGTGTGATATTAATAGTTGTCCTCCATAAAATCACCTAATATTAATAGGTTAATAGCACCGAATTGGGACTTAAAATGGTTGACAAGCTCGTGAAAACTTCGATGGAAATTGACAGAAACGACAAAGTGAAGGAAATTCGTGAATGCATTTTGTATTCCAACAATGACAATGAATATTTAGACATTGTTGAGAATATTCCGTGTCCGGAGTTTCAGTTCTCGGTAAGCCAACAAAATCTATTATTTATTGCTATTAATTTATCTAATTTGTGATTTCTTGGTTGTTGTTCAGACATTGGCATGCTACATTTGCAATGGCTATTATGGACCAAGTTTCGAGGAACCAGTTTGCGCCACATGTCATGCATTTTTATTTCCAGACTGCATTGGAGATGCACCTATATTTAGTGAGGTAATATTAATATTATATTGAGTTTGTAAAAATTTTCATAGTCAAAGTATTGATAAACTCATGTAATAGTCCATTACATGCCCGAGCCTTGGAAGATATGTCATCCTTCCTACGTGCATTTGCCTTCCGAGCCAAAGGAAGGCATGTGGGGTAGAGTGACAGGTTTTCAATGGCGAGGTGTGTATACTACTTTTCGTGTCGCCGGACGCTGCGAAACAGGCCATACCACACGAGAAATCTTTAAGTTTTAACTTCATTGATTTGGCGCTAACAGTTTTTATTTTTTTGGTCGGGATTTGTCTTAAAGCTCTACACCACAAATAAATTCTGCTCTTTGTCGGTTTTGCTCTATTTTTCATGAGCTTTAAGATTTTTCGGAGATTTTTAATAATTGCAGGAGCTCAGGTGTAACCCAGATAATCGATTTTTTTTTATTTTACTCACTCAAAAATTACTTCTAAATGAAAAATTGTTTGAAAAATCTATCTAAAAAAATATTTTTTCCTTTTATTTTCCGTAACAATAGTTAATTTTTTTTTATATACTACTGAAGACTAAAAACGCGAAAAAAAAATTCTAAATATGACATCATTGAAGAAAGCAAATGGCTCATCTGACAAAACTCCTTCTTATAAAGCTTCTATTTCAAATTGCTTCACTGAAGATTATGACAATAAGCAAGATGATTTTCTGATCAGCTCTTTTGAAAAAAAAACATCTTCATTATTCAATAAATATTGAAATCGCTAATGTAAATTGCTTGTATTCATTCAGAAAACTGATGACGAAGATTCTGGAAATGACGAGCCCATAGACCTTTTCTACAATGCAGAGCATCGTTTGAGCCAGTCTCATCGACTTCGTTATCCTCAGCTGTTCTCACCCCCTCCCAATAATGACCTTCATCCTCAACCCCAGGACCACCCTCCCGAACCTGCTGCACTTCCAGACCTACCTCACAACTCCCACAACCATCCCGAAACCCGAGGGGACCAGAACAATCAACATTTTCAATGGAACTGTCGAGGCTGGCACCTGGGGCCATCAAATTCTGGAGAATCATCAAGACCGAGAAATCTTGTTGAAAGAGTAGAGTTGTTGGCGAATTACGGCCATATAGAACATGAGCCAATCAATGAGCCAGGTCAGTATTAAGGGGCGCTAAAATTTACATTCTGCGTAAAAACATTATATTTCTCACCTACGGAGGAGAAGTAGACAAGTCGTCCCCACGTGCAACATTATGACCTGAGCCGAAGGCGACGGTTGTATGTGGGCACGTGGGGAATGCTTGTCTAATTTTCCTGCCCAGGCTTGAGTGTGATTTCTCTGCCAACATAAATGAAACTCAGCGAGCTTAGAATGCTCACTTTTGGTCCATCTAAGCAGAAAACTAGATTCCAATTTTTTTCAAGTTATTCAAAATAATCGTTTCACAAAAGAAAGCTTGAAAGCTAATTTGTTAGTCCGGTATTTACATAATTTTTCACTTTTTTTGAGATTTCTCACAACTTATGGATTGAATTGATACATAAAAATATAACATTTTATTAATGGTCCTAAGTAGTTCCCGGTAGCCCAGTTGGGAGAGTACTCGGCACGTAACTGGGAGATACCGGTTTTGATTCCTGGCTGGGACTCCGCGATTTTTTGTCTCTACAAAATTCTAAATTCCTACTGGGAATATGATTTGCCATTGAAAATTCGACATTTGGTCTAGATAAACACCTCATTTGATTTTGTGTTGTTCCTGTATTTTACTGAATTTTCTGAAAAATCAGATTAATTGCAATGAAGCTTGAAAAAATTCTCAGGTCTCGTGGAACGTCTGCCTCCGGAAGTTCTCCTCACAGTATTTTCTTATTTGGACGACGTGAGTTTGTGGTCAGCGGCGAATGTCTGTCGTCGATGGTACGGGCTACTACTTACTCACGTGCCTCATCAGCAGTGGCAGCAACACGTCAAATTCCGATGGCCCTTGCACAAGGCCATTGGACACGTGGAGAACTGGTATAAAATTTACGATCGTTTGGCTGCATCTGCTCCATGCAGAACCTGCTTGGCCGAGATGTGTCTCAAGTGGAGGCCTGCAGGGATCCAAGACACCTCCTGGAGAAGGAATCGACTGAGAATAGAACTCAAGAGTCTTCGGATCGATCCGCCCGAGGGAATCGAAGCTACTCCACTCGATAGCATGCATTGTCACTGGCAGGCAACTATCACTGGACCTATTGGTAGTCCGTACGAGGGAGGACTCTTTTACTTGTATCTGCAAGTACCCCACAGGTAATCTTTTACCATGTTCGAAAAATCCTACAAAATTTGGAATTACTGGAGTTATTTTTTTAAAAAATCAATAAGTAAAACGAATAATCATTATAATAGATAATTTATTTGTTTACTTTTTCTCTAATATATACCATCATTATTATTACAGATTGACATAAAATTACAGATTAAATATTGTTATCAGAGTGAAAGAACTTTAGCATTTTTGTTCCGTAGAAAATATCAAGATATCAAACGATGACATGATGTTGATTTTTTGTTGCAGTTATCCAATGTGTCCACCAGTCGTTCGTTTCCTCACAAAAATCCTACATCCAAACGTCTCTAGGCACGGAGACGTGGGCATCGACTCCATTCACCACAATTGGTCACTTGCACTGACGATTTCGAAAGTGTTAATCAGTGTGCAGAGTTTATTAACTGACCCTTTCTGTCAGGTAATTATCTTGCCTTTCAAATTCAACAATTCATGTAGCTCAACATAACACTTAACATAATAATTGAAATGTTTATGTTACAAAGACTTAGATTAAATATCAATACTCTTCCGAGAACAAAGTTAGAAACCCCGCAAATCCTATAAATTCCTCGCATCATTGAAATATATCAGAAAACAATGTTAAGTGGTTACAAGTCTATCTAGAGATTTCTGAAACCAGATTGTTTAAATATCTTTTTGCTTGTTTCTTCATGTACGATAAACTATCTACAAAGAACATCCTGCATCAATGAAAATTCTCCTTCATGATATTTATTCATTAATTACACGATGAAATCGGCTCATTCTAAATTCCATTCGATTGGTTTGGTGAAGAGTCATCTTAAATAGGAAAAAAAAATCTATTCTCATCGGTAATTTCAATTCTCTCTGTATATTGTAACATTGAAAATTTAGTATGAAGATGATTGAAGATGATGATGATTAGAGAAGAGTGCCTCAATGCAATTTAGTCGCAATTTGCTGCGCCAATATATGATAGGCCAATACAATGCAAAATACAATCAAAGAATTTAAAACTATTTGAAATCATAAAGACCCTTGAAATAGCGTGATATCAGTTAATATTGCATGAAATCACTTACAATCATTAAACTGACTCACTGAGAAATGTTATTTGAAAATTAATTAATTTTTCGATATTTCATATTTATCAAATTCCTTATATGCGAGGTTTTTTTACATTTGAAATTATGAAATCAGAGAAAAAATCATTTGAAATTAGAATTCATAGTGTCACTGTCTTCGGTAGTGAACAAATAGTTGTTCTCAAATCAACAAAGAATCACCATTTATTTTATTCGTAAATTACACTTAGAAAACCTCCATTAGGAAGCCTCCCTCAATCCTCTCTCACATATCCTGAACTCCATCATCTCCATATTTAACTGACTGCTCCCAAAATGATCATCAATGATGCGAAATCATTCGTTTAAGGTCTGCATGGAGCCAGAGCTGGGTGAGATGTACACTCACGATCGCGAGAGATTCGAGGAGATTGCACGCTCCTGGACGTGGAAATACGCAATGCACGATGTGGTCACACCTTCCTAAAATTATATCCAAATCATCATTGAAATGGGAGGAAAAGTGATTGGAAAGCTCATCGAACTGTGAAATGGCGAAAATTGCGGGAATAAGAAGTAGTTTCTATTCGTCATTATCCGGCTCATGGATTTTCTCTATTTTCTGCACTGATGAGTTGGAGCAGAGTGAGGGTCCGGCATGGGGGGTCCAGCGCCGTCATTTATCCCCGGCTTGGCAGTATTCCGGTTTCCCGGTGGCCTCAGCCGACTTTCGAAATTATACAGTCATTGCTACGCTTAACCGACGCCCTCCGGGTAATCATCAAATGGAAATGTTCATTTTTTTTTGTTTATCCTCTTCTTTTAAAGCTAAAGCTAAGAGCGAGAGCAAGAGCATTAGCGAAGACTTGTATACAGACAACAAACATTAAAACGTTTTATTTGAAAATAATCATAACGTGTTTTTGCGTTTTTATTTTCGAGCTGGGGATGGGCATCATTCATGGGCGAACAGGTGGATTGCACCTGGAGAAAAACTGCTGGGGGATGCTACCTGGTCTGGGGAAGATCTGGGGAGATGTATGGATGAGTAAACAATTAAGAGAATTATGCAAATTAGGGGGAGCTTTATTTTAAATGGTTTGTGAGTTTTTATTCGGGAATTTTTCGAGACTGTTTCTTTTCGATAATTGAGCAAAATTTTGAATATTCACGTTTAGTATTCCAATCATTTGTACAATGCATCCATTTGTCACACTGACTAAATAGAGATACTAGACCGCTACATCTGTCATTTTTGTACGAAGGAGGTGTTTCTAAGTTATCCTCCAGTCAAGTACTAACTATACTCAACTCTGCTTCGCCTGAAAGTCCACCGAAAACCTTCTAAATCATTTTTCTAGCCGTAATTTATTAAAAATAATTACAGTCAATGTTGACAATATGTACAAAACTTTACAAATTGTAAAAAAAACTTTGAAGATTATTTTATGGAGTATGTAAACCTTGGGCGGGAGAGACTCTTCCGTCTACTGGATATTTGAAAATCACTTTGATGGTTTTGAACAATTCCCCGTCAAATGCGAAATGAAAAAATAATCATGTCTCCGATTGTCTTCGCCATTTTTTTATGAGAAGTAGTATATGAGACCATGCTCTCATAAAATTTTTAGAGCAATTCGATTTTTTTTCAGCGGCTTACGAATTTTCAAAAACTATTACTTTTTAAACTTTATTTCTTTTTTTAGAGAGAAAGGTGAAATAATTGAATTTAAACATTAGGAATTGAATTCTAGTTTCTATACATGTAATTAAAGAAACTTGAAAATGAGATCAATTGCATTTAATTTATTCTATTTTTAAAAACATTATTACAAAATCATTTTTTTCTGATTAATCTACAATTATTTGAAAACTTTATTTTTTTCGGAAAATTTAAAGTTAAATTGAGCCCATGATTGTCGATCCTTTCACCGATAAATTCTTATCATTCTACAGTTTTTTCCTGTTGAATTAATCAATTTCTTTCTCTTCAGAAAAATTCTTTTAAAAAATATATAAATTAGATCACTAAACATTACTTCTCCTCCTTTGTTATGACTATTATTGTGAATAGAATTTGGATTAAAAACATGCAAGTCAGGTAAACGGATATTATTGAAGGAGAGTGGTGAGCAAACTAGTTTCGAAACCAAACTTTAGAATCCTGAACAACTAAAATTTAATTGTTCTAGAAATCAAAACAATACTTCATATATAATATATAATAATTATTCTGAAAAAATCAATATTTCTTCATTGGTTGATTTTGCGCTAACCAACCAAGTACAGTCAGCCATGAAGAAATATTGATTTTTGTGTTAGAACTTTGTTTTCTAGAACAATTATTATATATTATATATTAAATTTTGTTGTATTTTTTAGAACAATTAAATATTTATTGTTAAGGACTGAAAATTTTATTTCCGAAGCTAGTTGGCTCTCCACTTTCCTTCACTAATATCCGTTGACCTGATTCACATTTTTTCAATTCAAGTTCTATTGACAATGAGAGTAATTACACAGTATGAGAAGTAATGATAAATGATCTAATTTCTCAATTTTTTCAACGAATTTTTCTGAAAAAAGAAGAAATTGATTAATTCCACAACAACCAATTGTAAAATAATAATTGTCATTCGGTGAAAATGTGGGTAATCATGTCCTCAATCTGTCCCTAAAATTTCAGACAAATCAAGTTTTTCGAATAATTGTTGATTAAAAGAAAAAATTGATGCAGTAGCGGCCTTAAAAATTGAATGAATTTAATTTAATTGCGCTTATTTTGAAGCTCTTTTGATTATCTTCAAATGTGTGGAAATGACAATTCAATTTCTAATGTTTAAATACTATTATTTCACCTTTTTCTAATCTATTCTAAAAGAAAAAAATAAAGTACAAAAAGTGATAATTTTTTAAAATTCAGAAGGCGCTGGACAAAAAACGAATATACAACTTCTCAGCAAAAAATTGTGAAGACGATCGGAAACATGAGATTTTTTTTCATTTCGCATTTGACGTAGAATTACTCTTTTATTAACAATATATTTCTAAGTATGCTATATATTTTCGTTTATATATATATTTATTGTTTATTGAGGAGAAAAGTGTGGAGCACAGCATGCTTTCCAATTTTTCAAATTTCTCACGATTATCTAATTGTTTCCCTGGTTTAGGGATTCGGGATGAATCGACGGTGTAATATAGCCGGGGATAACGTAGATATTCAATATACCGGTCGGAAAAAGCGTATCATTTGAATTTCATTTCTACTAATGATGATAGTTAATTGGGGAGATATCTATTTTATGATGTTACCATGATTCGTAAATGGGTTCTGTTGCGTGGGACCAATAATCAGTCTTTCTTGCGAAAATGTGATACCGATGTTGAATATTAGAGTAAAGAACACAAGTTGATTTCAGCAATTCGATACAAATTTTGTTAATACCTATATATCTTCGGTTTATCCAAAAACACGAAAGAAAAATGTTTGTAGTCTACATAGTTTCAACAGAATATATCTTGGGAAATACTAGTGTTCTAACAGTGTTCTAAAAACGAGTGCAAAGACTTCCCCTAACAGGTAAAGAAAGTGGTATTACAAATCAATTTCTTTTCGTAAAAATCTGCAAAAAAATTGATAAGATTTCATAAAATATTCCTTTAGATTTTCAATCGAGAAATTTTGCAGAATTTGTGAAATTTCAATGAATTTGTGGAAGACGAATTTGTTTTTTTTTCTGTCAAGAATTAAGACAGTTATTAAATAGACCAAAAAATTACGATAACAAAATCTAATGTCCTTTTCCTCCGATTTTCTGTACATTATACGACACTATAAATTGTGTGCAACAGTTGAGCCCTTTTAAAAACCCATTTCTCCTTCTAAACAGGTCCCACTCTGGGATTTTCGGGTTTCGCCCCCATTTTCCTTCTAATCACCCCAAAAAATCCCAAATTCAAAAATTTTGGTAATACTCATGAACTTGAGCCTCCAGAATGGTTTAAGTTTTCTGGTGGCAAGAGAGAAGAGAGGCTCCGAGGCAAGGTGGGTGGTCCTCCGTACGGGCCTGCGGGTCCTCTCCCCCTCCCCTCACTCTCTTCTCCATCCCACTCTACAATTCCAAAAGCAACGAGTGCAAGTGAGAAAATCGTCGTTCTCCTCGTCCGGTTGTTGCCTCTCTCTCTCTTATCCACTGGCGACTTGTCTTCTTTGACTACGTGTGTGGCCAACACCACTGACCGTCCTTCTCCTCCACACATCCCCATCCACAACTTTACGACTCCCCTTCTCTCTCTCTTAATCTCTCCGTCCTCCATTTCATCCTCTTTTCTCGTTCTCTCCTCTTTCTCCACTCAAGTGAAGCCCGCGCGATACCTCAGTCCACACAAGAGACCAAATCAGACTAAAAACGAATACTCGCACCGTATAACTTTTATAGCACCAACTGAGGATACTAATGTGACATGCGTTGTACAGAAACAAAGACACGCATTGTTTTTACTACTCTACATACGTTGAGAATGCTTTTTTAAAGATTCGTTAAAGGAGTAGGGGACAATGGGTATAAATTTTCAGGATTTTTTTGACTTTATAATGTCCGTCCTGAATTGATAAAGTTTCAGTTTCGATGAATATCTTGGCAATGACGGGGGGAAAGAGAAATTTTCATTCAAACTATTTTTGTAGAGGACATTTCCCTCTACAGACGAGATTTTTATGAAAATTTCGATACACTCTTCGTTTACAATACAGTCATCGAAAACTGGCCCTAAGAAAATGCAATTTTCCTAGTTTAGCAGGTCGCTACAGACTTGTGGAGAAAAAAAACGGAATTCCAATAATGAATGAGGGTTATAAAAACTGAACGTTCCAATTGATACATTTTGATTAATTTCACTCCACAACAAAATAGAATTACTGATGTAGATCCGAGATCTTAGTGCTGGGAGGACCAAACAGAATTTCATTCCGAGGATCACAGGTAATATTTGTTATGGAATGCAAAGTGTAAAAGTACCCGACTGTCTGTGATTTACACATATTTTTGGAGTTTGTCGGCCTGTGTTCTTGACGCTCCTTCCTAAGGATCACAAAATTGTGGAAATTTTTATTCAACAGATAAAATCAAGTATAAATAAATACCTTTTGTAAAAAAAAACGAAGAAGATATACGTTGAAACGAAAGAAAAAAGGATTATTAATGAAAATTGACAGCCCTTCTTTATGGTATTCTTCATACTTGATCAAAATTTCAGCCATGTTGAATCGTAATTTTTTAAATCATTTTTCTCGCATTTCATTCAATGAAAATAATTGAAATGTTGTCCAAGTAATGAGGGGAAAGTAACAAATCTTGTTTATTTTTTCTTGATCTTTAAAAAAAATGACAACAACTACATTTTGCCTAAATCTGAAAAAATAGAGTAGATCTTTTACTCGCCTATCAACAGTTTTTCGAAATTGCAACCATTTTTATTGGAGAGGATGGAGAAAAATTATTTCTCACCCACAATATATAGTTATCATTGTGAAAAAGTTCTTCTTTTTCAGGTCAATTTTTCGTGAAAAATCCATAGTCAGTTAATTACGTTGGAGAGACTAAGAAGTGAGGTCCTTTAAAATAAATCTCCTCCTCCAAAGTCAGTGTTTTTTAAAATGACCCATAATTACATCGTTTCTGTTCGAATGGACATTAGTATTTTTAACGCATTTCAGTTGTTTATTTCATTGTGTTTTCAAAATTACCTTGCATTATTTTGCTAATTAGGAGAAAAGGAAATCATTTCATTTAATACTTCAATTCTCCGTTGTTTAAATTTCTCACTATCTGTTAATGTCAACTTCTTTTTGACATGTGTAAACATCGAAAGATTGTATATAATCATGTTTCCATAAAAAGTTTCTATTTTCCTCGGCTTTAATTGTTACTCAAACAATTTAGCGAGATTTACAAACGTTGAAAATTCAATATTTTGTTTTGGTTCAAATATTTTGATCAATGTGAAAATAAGAGTTTTAATTTGTACTTGTATTTTGTATTATAATCGCAGTGAATGACAAAAGCCCTTAATTTTTCCTGGTCAGTAGTAACAGTTTTGAGTGTTTCTCTAGTTTACCTCTCCAACCATTTCCTGTTCTCTCATTTCCCTCGACAAGGCCACCCATAAAAAACCACTGCCTCCTAATTTTCCGATTCACAAATCTCATCCCAATCAATCACAAAAAAACGACAGTTAATATGCCCCTTTTTCCCCAAAAAAAATTCCAAAACCAAATTTATTTACCTAAAAATCCATGACAAGGTCGTTCCATAAACCCAGTCGCTTGACTATTAGTTCCGGTGTTGAAAAACACCGAAAAAAAAATGTAAAAATGAAAAAATCTCGAGAACTGCCCCACGTATACAGAAGGATATTAAGGACTGGAGAGTACACACATGCAGTAAGAGGCCTTCAGAGGAGGAGGGAAAAAGAGAGAAAGGCGTGTATATATCGGTGGCCGACGTGTGTGGCCAAGAAGCACGCTGCATCCGTATAGTTGGCTCCACAATAACAGCTGATACTCAATAGAAGCTCTCACTGCTAAATTTCATAATTTTTTGTCACTAAAAATCCTTCAAGACTCAAAATAAATATCTAAAAAAACGGTCTTTTATTGCCCATTGTTATCATTCATTTCCAATCATCGAACAAATTTTTCTACTGATTTTAATATCAATATTTTACAAATAATATATCAAATTTATTTACACCCTTCTTATTCAGATATTCAACCACTCAGACACGTGTTATAAATTAATGAATTATAACTATTAATAGACTCTATCATACAGCTAATGTACAGCGCAGAATTGTTTGTCCGAGATCTTGAAAATGTCTTTTGAAAGAAGAAATTACTCAGTTGAAAATACGAAAACGTTTTGAGTCGACATAATCTCAGCATAACTAATGAAATTAGTAAATAGTGTTATATTATTTTTGACTGTAAAATAACTCGGCGATTATTAACTTCGGATAGATATTTTTGTTAATTGCCAAACACTATTTTGCAACTTTTTTTAATCGCAAAGTCGTTCGAGATGAGTGCATAATTAACAAAAATGTCATGTGTGACTTTTATCGTTTTACCACTTTGGTAGTGGGTTTTACGGCTGACTCAAACCATTTTATGATTTCACTACTGAAATAACTGTCGTCATTCTGCGGAAAGGGCAGTCTTTCGGATTTTATAAAACGAATAAAAGAGCAACGAAAATAAAAAGAAACAAAGAGAGGAGAAAAATTCTAGTGAACGATTGCATTCGTTCATTTTGCACCGAATGGTAAGCATTTA
The DNA here is from genome assembly GCA_030522865.1 of Psyttalia lounsburyi. Lineage (NCBI taxonomy): Eukaryota > Metazoa > Arthropoda > Insecta > Hymenoptera > Braconidae > Psyttalia > Psyttalia lounsburyi. The sequence continues at coordinate 14,478 of JAPYZN010001238.1, forward strand.
GGATCTTTGGTCGTTGACACGCGGAAAATACTGTTTTTGAATCCTGCTGGGCTTCGGTTCACTCATCAGTCTGGAAAAATAATAAAATAGGGGTTAAACGAGATTTTTTGGTGTTCAGAGTAAATTTTAAAATTAAGTACACAGGCGAAAATTTTTCACTTATAATTACAGTTTCGTTTGGTGAGTGTGTTGCGGTTTTGCGGTTTTGCGGTTCGGGAAAAATTATCCAACGGCACAGTAAAATTCAACATTTTCAACAAAAACTCTACACTTGTCTAAATAATTTTTAGTAAGCAGGAGATAAATTACTGAGTACTTGAATAATTTTTTCTGGAAAACTAGATGACTTTTATTAACTAGACAACAAATTTTACTACCAACCAGGTAATTTTTGTCGATGGCCCAAAATACGGTACGATTACAAAACGGAACTGTAATTTCTGCCGAATTTGCCTCTCTGTGTAGTCTAAATAATCTCAATCTAAAATTAAGGCTTTGCGAAAGTGTCTACCCTCGCATTTCCTTTAGAATATTCAACAAATACTGTACAATTTACTAATTACAGAGAAACAGGTGACAAAACAATTTTTAATTTTCTGTGATTTCCTTTTGGTACCAATAGCTTCGGAGATGTTTTAAAAATCATGTTTAGAGAAAAGTCGTCTTTTTTTTAATCTTCCTCAATTTGCTGTGACTTAATTCTGTAACGATTGCAACATTTACTAACGTCATTTTTTAATTGTTCTATAATACTTCAACATAACATAATACTTTACACATGTAATACTCCAACAACTATCAAATTGAATTTTTCTTGTAATGCCCAAAATCCTCTTCAGGAAAACTCTCTAATTCTGCCGCCTGAATCTACTCTTTTGTATAAGAAAGAGAGGATTTTTCAGATTTGTTCCTGGATTTTGAGGTAAGGAACAAAAACATATAATGAGACAAACTTGTCCTCATAAGCATTTTTATATCATGAGAGGAAATCACAATCGCATATCTGCAATCTTTCTTGTCTGCTTTAAATAAATTTCGCAAACATTTTTTATAGTTGGAAACACCATTCTACTCTTGATTCTTTCAACACGTGACTCTATCCCAATTTTTTTTTAACTAGTTCTCTTTACCAATTCGCGATCCCAGTTATTATGACAAGAAGAGGACAAAGAAGTCGTTGACAAGTGGGGAGAGAAAATGCTTGATTTTATTTTTGGGAAGGAACTGTTGGGATATTTTTAACTATAGCCAGACTCTCGGCGAGAGGAAATTGTCACCAAAGTCGTTCATTCCAGAATGAAGAGACGAATGAAACGACGAAAAATAAATGAATAAACTTCTAAGAACGAAAAAAAATTAATTACCCTGTGAGATGTATACAATAATCATGAGGAGCCCGAGGATCAAGTGGGCTGGAGCAATTGCACTAGATCCAACAGCAGACATGTCGTTACCAATCCTCGATATTTCATTGGTCCTCGTATCGTGCACTGTATTCTTCACTTCGTTGTAATCATGATGAATTTTTCCAAAGCACAAATGATTCATGTTACGATGAATTGATCTACACTCGTAGGGCTCAGAACCATCGCATATGCATGTATTCAGTTTCGCTGCTTTTTCTTGACGAGATAGAATGTCAATAGAATTTTTGCACCTGTTGAAAATATATCGTTAAATAAAAATGTTCATTGATAAATTCCTCATCTATTAATGTTAAGAAAACTAAATATGACACGGTCATTATGACCACTAGCTTTAATTTTCAAAAATTCTGTCATCTCCATCAAAAGTGAATAAATTACGTCGACAATTTTTGAGAAGAACAGAATGTATTTACTTTTTGAGCGTTTTTTAGAGGAACAAAAATCAGGCCTTTTCCAATTTGAAAATTCCCAATCAAAAATTGATGTACAAATGATTGTATACACTGAAAATAATAATCAATTTGTTTGTGATGAATGGTAGAGACACTTACCTATGAGTACATTTTTTCCCGTGGATCATACTCCTGCAATGGAGATGGTAGTAATAAAGGGCTGTCGAACATATCGTGTCAGCGTTACAAATAGTAGTTGCTATTTTGCAAGATACTCTTGTTTTATTCAGTGTAGTTAATACTGAGGCTCTGCAGATTTCGACTCTCTGCTTGGATCTTATGCACATGCTATCACTTTCATTACATGTGCACTGCAAACCAAAAAATAATCAATTACGTTGAGCCATCCTGGGCAGTCGAGAGTTAATTATTTTCTTTAAAAAGTCCTTTCACACATCCCAAACACATAATTAAGTGTCTATGTCAATTATTCGTATGGTTTTCCATCTTCAAAATTTAGATTTTGATGAAGCTGCTCATACAGTCTTAATATTATCAAAATGAAAAGACTTGATAAATATTTTAAGAAACTAAACAAATTTTGAGACATTTTTTTAGCATGTGCAAAATAAAAATTTTAAAAGAACAAATTCGGGTGATTTTCAAACAAAATCTTTTTTTATATAAAAAAAAGTACACGTGAGGAACCTTATACAATTTTCATTTTTTAATCAAATTGATTTGTTAAATATTTGGAGCAATCGCGAATGGTAATTTCAAATTCCATACGTATGATTTTGTCTCCAATTTCAGGAGTCTAAAAATAGAAAAATTACACTTTTTCACAGCAAAAGTGAAAAGAATGTGATGTATATTTTTTATCTAGAATACAATTCCTGTGAATACAAAAATTATTATTTTTCGTTTCCAAAACTTTTCAAAGATTTTTGTTTGAGTATTCGATATGGCCATCTCAAAATTATTCATATAAGCTTTACTCAATTACTCAATTTCGTCAAGTGACAATTTAATAATAATCTTTGTCTTCAATTTCTGAAAAAAATGGTAAACATGTGCTATCAAAAACGTGTGATAGGTGGAAAAAAAATAGCGACACCACCCCTTAAGGGTTGATTACTTATAAACATATTAGTACAGAGTCAATGACAAAATAATGTAAAAATTCTCCACTCACTCGCATCAGCTGATTTCCCTCATCAGTGCTTGATAATGCAATGAGCGCAAGTAGACATGTCTCAGGGCAACTGGTAACCCCGCCACGAAGATCAGTTGCACAACTTGTGACGTATTGTTGAAGTGCAGCACCACATCCAGTCCTGAATGCACATTTAGCTTTTGCATCGTCACAATTTATTGATGTACCTGTTGCATTTGTGTCCTCATAGGCAACCACGACTGGGAGTATCATCAGTGCAGCGAGTATAAAGGTCCATTGAACTCTTCGAGACATTGTTTCTCTGCAAACATCGAATAATTATCGAATAATTCACGCGGGGAGTATTTATTCATTGACAAAGCAGTTGTATCTGAATTGCTTTAACAAAAATATTATTGTAACATTTTTTGCATTAAATTTTCTCGCCACTCAAACAAGTACTATCGAAATTTTTCCTAAAATCACCTGTTCTTGAGATAATATCAGTAATTAACAAGAATAGTTTATTTAATTGCTCCTTTAGACTCGTCTTTACCCCTAGAAATGTTAATACGTTTTGTTTATTCTTCTTTCATGGTCGTTTTATGCTAATTATCCCAAGGGATAATTAATCTGTTGATTGCCTCGAGAAACAAGCAGATGTAATCTGCAGAGTTCCTGGGACGAGTGAAAAAAGAGAAGAGAATATAAAAGTGCAAAAGAAGATACAAATGATCCGAGGCATATTCCCCTGCACTTCTTTTTTTTCTCAACATCAAAATCAATCAGAAAAAACCTGCTGACACGAGCGGTTTATGCTGTATATATGTAATTGAAGGGATGAAAATTTAATTAATCTACATAACAATTGATGTAGGTTTTCTACGTAGAAAAAATTTATGCAATTTTCCTTCGGCAGCGCAGTTACCTCCGGAAATCGGAATGCTTTCCGGAGAAATTTTTTTTCCGCTGAGGAACAAATTATCGTATAATAATACAGCGGAATACTTTGAGCGTGATCGTTGGAAAAAAAAAATACAAATCCTTTTTACGAAGTTGTTTACGACTGAGTGAAAAGTTGCATCGACCTTCATCGACCCTTCAACCTGGGCTTCAGACAATAATGACCGCGATACCCCGAAGGGATCACTTGTTATTCATAAATGCGTGCTCGTGTCGTGACTACGAAAAGACGGATAAGTTTTTTTCATCGCAAGAACTTCCTAAAAACACGCTCACGTCCAGCGGACCTACACCGAGGTAATTAACACTCGGTACATGTAAAAACAAAATTGCTTGAAACTCTAGTAAAATCGGCAACCCTTGACAATTTCCTAGTAGTTGGCTCACGGGGTGAAATAATAAGGATGATAATATTCATCGCATGAAAAACTTATAAATAAAATATTATAGAATAAAAAGTTCAGCATTAAAATCTGTCGATGAAAAAGAGGAAAGTGAAAAATTGGAATTAAAATTTCAAACTGTCAAGCAAGCTCAGCCGCGAGACGTAACTGTGGGGATCAATAAATGATCAGGATCTACTAGAGGGCATGGAAATCACGTGAAATTAAGGGAAATCAGGATTTTGAATTCTGATCAAAACATCACAGAACTCCTTCAAATAACCACAGAATATCATCTGATTCTTCAGTCCAATATGTAATTTTTTTGACTATTTCCTATACCTTAAAATTCAGTCCCATAGCGCGACTGTTATGTTAAAATATGATTTGTACTAATTTTTCTTTCACGAAAACATGCTCCTATCGTCCGAAGAAACAAAAACATTGATTGGATTGAATTATGGCGTAACGAATTCCTCATGCTACCGCACACATGCGGTCTGTGATACTTAATACCATAAACATCTTCATTCATACTCGTGTGGCATGGTCATTCGATTCGCACGAATGAAAGTGCATTTCGAAATGTAAACAAAGGCGGATTTCCGGGGTACGTTTATTTACAAATAGAGCGGACATTGACTCAGTTCGAGAAACTTATCTTCCATTTTTCTGAATATTGTGTATATTCGGAAAAATTTGAAAACCACAACGAAATAGATCTTTCTTCTTTGTGTTTATTGGATGCCATAATTT